>CAEGAE010084518.1:0-28550 GCA_903067095.1 Girardinus metallicus
TATATATATATATATGGTCATGTATGCATGTATTTTAGCTGCAAACTGGTAAATTGATTTAGATATTAGGATTGAACAGCTGTTAAATCAGAGCTGTAGTTTCATTTCAGAGTTTAGATACATACATACATCTAAGTAAATACACACTGACTGGAATGAGAAGAAAATGTTAATCTCTTGTTAAAGTACAGCCCCTAACTAATCATTTCACATTAAATCTTTTTTTATAACTAAATTTCAATCTCCTAATTTTTTTCAATCATCTAGCTCATTGACCAATAAGAATTACTACAGCACCTTAGTAATATACATCCCACTCAACATGTAGACTTAAAAAATGGTCTCATGTGTTCTTATCAGTAGGTCAAAGTATCTCTGCAAGCTTCTGTCTGCATCTGATGAGCCTTAGTACAAAAGTGATAAAGGAATATCTTATGAACTGTGAAATTGATGCTTTGTCTGCCATTTTCCCGCTCGGTGGGCTAAAACATTACATAAAGGGACTCACTTACTGAGCTCTGTTCAGATCTCTGAAACCCAACTTCCTTTCTGTGCCTCCGTCATTATGCAAACTTTAGCAGAACTAAATTATATGCTTATCTCTGCCCATTCTGCTGAAGATACAGATCAGCGGCCATGATGGGATTATACTGACTCTGTGTTCAAGAGATTTTCTGGCTTGTATTTTGTAAGTCACCACCACTCTCACTTTATGTGTCTCTAGAATTAATGTAGCACATAAATGAGTTGAAACTGCATTATAATAGACTGTTAAGGTGTTACTACACCTAATTTTAAATATATTTTTATGATTATTTAGAGTCGCTTGACCTACCTAATGCAACACAACTGGACAGGGAATGAGTTCTTGAAATGCAAAAACAGTGGAGAAAATGTCAGCTCTTTCAAATGATGAGTTTTTACTTCTGACATCAGGTTTTAAAACAGAACATGACAACTGAAAACAAGCAGGTGATCAGTTTGGCTTACCTCTGTACCTTTGACTGACAAAGGTTTAGTTTATAACATGACAGTGACATATGAGATCATGAAAACAGGAAAGAGACGCTTCAGGTTTATCTGTGTCGGTAATGTATACCTGAGGATATAGGGCACAGAGCTATTGCCCCTCTTCATATCCCATTCACAAGCCTCTTTTCCTTACAGATTTTTTTTAAAACTCTGCTTTGCTTCCTCTCTCATTCTCTTCAATCACACTTTATCACGCTTTCTCACACCATTGTCTCTATCTCCTCTTCCCTTTGGCACCCTTTTATCAGGTCTAAGCCACATTTCCACCTCACTTCTTATTCAAAGGGATCATTTTCTCCTCAGATGTAGAGCTTTTGTAGTATAAAAGCACTTGTTCAAAATCAATTTCCACTACTATCTGTTATTTTCTCCTTTTATTCTGCATTCCATCAAGTTCTTTTTCCTTCTGAGCTCATTGTTTTCCAATTACTGATAAGTGGTAGATTTTGCTTCTTTATCAGCTTTGAGATTGAAAGAAAGCTGAGGTTTTGGTAATAAACATGGCCGCACTTGGTTCAGTAGCTGCCTTAATAACTCATTATGAAAAATGCATTCAGTTATAGGCACAACAGCAAGGTGAACGACAGATTTCTGTTCAAGAGACAGTGTGTTGATTCTTTTATATATTGTATGTCTTGATTTTAAGCTGTTTTTTAAATGTTTTCTTTTACCAAATACCAATTAGGCATTAAGCTAACCAGCCAAAAACGTGAAAAATGTTTTCTTTGTTGTTCTTCTGTGGATTCATGTGACATGTGCAGGTTAGTGGTGCTTTGAAAGAAGCAAAAATGAGCAAGGGTAAGGACAGTATTTATCTCAGGTTTTAGACAGCTGGATCACTGCAGGGAAGAAAAGGTTTTATTTGGATGCTTCTGGTCTGAAATAATCGAGACCTACTCAAAGTGGGACAAAAATATGAAAAGATAAAGGAATCAATAATACCTAATCACAGTGAAGCACTTGAACGATCACACGATCAGATCTTCACAGAACTGAATGTCTTTAGTTTTTCTATGCAATTTAAAAGGAGCTTTAAGGAAAATGTGATACTGCTCAGAAAAACATGATCACCAAAACTAATTAGCAGAAAAAAAGCTTTAATAAAGATTTTTGATCGCTCTAATGAATCACTCATTAACACTTCAACTACTTACATAGCCACTACCACTTCAAACTACTTTCACTTCTCAGCTCACAGCTCATTTGTCTTGTTGCTCCTCAACCATTTTAGCAATTAGAGAGCAAAACAATAACATCAACAAAGCAGCTAATCACATATATTGTATGAGCGAATGAGCTTCTTAATGATTACTTGGTCTAAAAGAAAAAAAAAAACTACTACAAAGATTTATGAGGGAAGAGAGAGAATTGGAGAGAGGATTGCTCAATTGTTGCTTTTTAATGGATATTATGGACCATATGTTACTGTGTTTGTACTTATTTTCTCTTTTGCATTGTACCAGTCATAATAGTCGACTTCAAAGATTTGATTTCGGCTGATTTAAGGTGCAACTCCCATAACTGATCACCAGCTTTCACTTTGTTCTGACTGAAAATCTGGTTTACTCACAAGCTTGATAGACCTTTGTTGAACATTACAGTAATGTGAGAAAGTATGGAAGGGAAAATACATGTGTTTATAATAAAAACTAATATTGATCATTATTACAATAGCAACTTTATGACTAGTTTCAATGTTGCTGGTAACCAACTATTTTTAGACACGTGAGGAAGTTTTATTGAACCAAAGCTCTGAGCATTTTGGTCATTCTCTTTACAAGTTTCTTTCTTCTTCCTGGAGCATCGGGTCTTTGTCCCTGTGGGAGACATCAAGGCAGCCCTTTCACCTGCACAAGCTCAAAATCAACTTGTGTTGTCAGTCAGATCCACACAGGCTACGGCAGTGACACGCTGAGAACACACACATCCCTCTCCTCTCAGACATCTCCCTCTTGAGATTTGCTACCTTCACCTCACTCCCTCAGTGATTGTCTTCATCTCATTTTTCTTGTCCATGCAGGCTTCTTTCTTTGAAAGCAACACTCATTTCCACAACCACCTCATCTCGTTTCCTCTTTTATGTTCTTATGACATTTCCACTTCCGTGCCTCACCACTGGTTTCATCAGTTTTTGTTTTTTTTCCATTAGTTTTATATGCACCAGTCTATTTTGTTTAAGTAGCAACACTAAGAGATTAGATTGTAACAACACTTTAATAAAACATAATTATATGCAACTACTTTAATGACAACAAACGATATATAGGACAAAATCTTAACGCAATATCAAGTATGCTGTATGTAGGGGTGATACAGTGAATTCCTACCTATTTGTGGTCTGGTATTCACTAACTAACCTATGTGCAGATTTTTCTGTGCAACTTAACTCTTAAGTGTTTCTGGCAAATTTTTCTATTTTTTTTTAATGGAGCATACAATACATAAAATAATCAAAAGAAAATGCACTTCTTGAAATGGAAAAATCTAATCACAAGCCATTAACCATTTATTTTCTTTGGCATTGATTGGCTGTACCCCCTATAGCAGTAATAAGGAAGACTGTTGGTGTTAGCTTCTGCACTAGTGCTAAGATGGTGTCTATTGTGTATGTTAAGAAAAATTTGGTGTTCGAAGTATTAATGTTCAAATGCTATTGAAGTTCAAACACTGCAACCCTGCAAAGTAAGCAAGTATTGCCAAGTAATAGAAGGGCCTTTGTACTACAATAAACTACAATAGTTTTGCTTTGTTCATTTGTTTGTGGCATAAAAAAAAAAACTACTTTTAGTAATCAAAAAAAGCATTCATGTCTGATATGACTACACCTTTGTGAAAAAGTACTGACTCAGACATGTCAGTGTTGCTCCTCAGTGAGAGGAGCAAACTTTTGCTCCTCTCACTGAGGAGGAGCAAACTAATTATGACATTAACAAATTCAGAGCCAAATAACGGCAAGAGATTTGAATATTTTGATCAAATTAAATATTCATGATCCAGCTGAGATGAGACAGGATTTTGGCTCATCTACAGAACATACTGAGTAAAGCTCGAAAAATGCACAGTTTTATGATGCACTGACTTACATTTAAACAGATAATTAAACATCAGGATCCACAATCTACTCTTCTTCCTTTTTGTTCAGATGAATGACTTTTAGAATCAAATATCTGCATATTTAGTGTTGATTGAGTGTTTTGTTTCCTGACACTCCAGAAAATGTCCAAAGCAGTCATTTCTCAACTACAAATAGATGACATTTTAAATGCAAACTATGAAGAAAATTGCAATGTAAAGAATGTGCAGACCTATGGGGCAAACATTCATAAACAAAAAATATATATAAATAAGAAGAGGAGGGAAAAGAACTAAAAATCAGTCCTCCTAATGGGTCTGGTATCAAATTATTTTTGTGGTTTTTGTTGCTGTCAGCCAGCAATGGATGTTAAGCCACCTGTAGCCAAAATAAAGCTCTAATTGATGCCTAAAAGCTTTATTACTTCTGGGCTGTAGATAGTGAGTCTGTTTTACATCCAACAGCAACATTTATCCTCAACATCAAGCCAAAAAGATAATGCTACTATTCCAGTTTCTGCTAACATGGCTCATGTTTTATTTATTTAGAGACAAAAATTATGTTTCCTTTAGCTATTAAGCTGCTTTCCTCCATCTTGAAAAGTGACAAATTAATTTTGCCTCAACCCAAGTTCATTTTTCAAAAGGTTTCCAGCATTTTCTTTATTCGACTATGACATCTAATAAACATGGGTGCATGGTGGAAAATCCAGGAGGTCTGGGGTCTGCATGACGTCTGCAGATTTTCCATGTTCTCTGTGGCTACTCAGGCCTTTCTGAAACCAAATTCTGTTTTTATTTTGTTCTGCTCATTGAACAAAATAGTAGAAATAAGTTGAGTAGAAATATATTTAATATATGGTGGTGTTATGTAATTATGCTCGAATGGCAGGTTGATATTAGGTGATTCTATTGGATGCACTTTTCAGACCCTTTTAATTGTCTAAATAAATTATACATTTTAAGCATCCTTTTATCAATCTAAATATATGAATATTTACAAAATAAATGTCTCAAGTTTTTATTTTATTTTCAAAATAGACTGGATTAAAATTTAGTGATTAAGGTAAGCAATGTTTAACCAGAATGATCCAAGCACATTGCAGAACATCCATCAACTGTACTGTGCTTCCTTCTAGCCTTTAAATCGCTATAATTATAGTGTTGATCTGTAGGACTTTAGCAAGGTAGATTAAATCAACAAAATATTGAACATCTGGGTTCCTGGCAAGCTTTGACTCCTGTACAGAGAGTATAAAAGGATTTGCTTTAAATGTTTTTGAGAGAGACAATGAGATAAAGGCATTCCATAGGGTTCAGTGATCAACTTTGCTCAGGTTCATAAAATTCTGCTGCCAACATCACAATCGATCGTTTGTCCAAAAAGAAAAAACACTTATGGAAAGATTAAAAAAACTCAGTCAAGTAGGATAACTTTGTCCAAAAAATGAAACATGCAACTTGCATGTATGCATATATGAATCACTGCTATAAATTTGTTGTGTATATCAGGAACAACAAAATGTTCCTTTAGCTCTATATATTTTAACTACAATATCTAACCACAAGAAATGAAGCACTGAAACCTAGAACTATGTACAATCGCTGGGCGAGTTTCCATCAACATTTTTGGTACTTGCATTAAAATTGGATGATGAAACGGCAAAATTCTAAATAATTTCTTCAATTTTGCAAAAAAAAAAAAAAAAAAGAAAAAAAAAGTTTTTATGCTCATTTAAGATGGTTTTTGGGTTTCAGACAAGGGGTGATGTGAAAAAGGGAAGAAGGAAACACATTTATCAAACAGGTTCTGACATAGTAAACTTTCCCATCCACTGGTGGGTCTGTGATTTACTAAAGGCATGTAACTGAGAAATTTCAATGTCTATACCTCCAGCTTAGAGGGAAGAACTCTCCATTTTTCTGAAATGCTTGTATGCAAACTCTGCATATGCATCTTTTTTTCTTCTTCTTTTTTTTTTTTTTTTTACAGTGATGCATAGCTTCATGGTTGATTCACTCTAAACCAGAAGATAAACATTCAACTAATTCACATTGAAGGAAGGAAGGAAAACCCACAGAAAATAATGATCAAATAAACTGCTCCATGTGAGCTCATTCAGCAGATTTGCTTGACCCCTTTGTAGTTGGGGTCAAACATCTTTTTTGTAGTTATGGTCTTTTGTTATTTTATTAGTCTTACTGATGTCTATTTACAAATAGGTGACAAAAGAATGCAGTATGGCTTAGTAGAAAATGAATGGATTTAAGTGGCAAAGATCTTACTGGTTAAAATGAATCACTTTCAGTTTTGGCTTTAATCCTGAAAGGAAAATGGGAAAATAGATGCTTACATTGCTGGATGTAGAAAGCGTTTGCATCTGATTATTCTGAGCAATTTGATTAAAGAATAGAAAATGATTCTTTCATTGTCACTTCTGATTGTGAAAGCAGTGTTGGCACCAACTTTATTAAATAAACAAGTAGTGCTGGAACACAGTCCAAATGAGAAAACAAATGCTAGAAGCCAAAAGCTGTGACTAGTCCAAAGTCTGCACACTTTAGAAAACATAAAGAGAACCTATTATTTAAAAAGACTTATGTACTGCAAGGCTTCTGAATATATGAATATTATGTTATAAAAAAATAAACATTCAAAATCATTTAAATAAAAGAAAGAACAAAATTATATAGATAAGGAAAAGCAATTTCTACCAAAAAGGACAAAAACAGTTGTAAAGATAAAATCAGATTTTGCAAGAATCTCATTGCCTCAAGTGAGGCAATGAGATTGTAAAAGCTTCGACCCACAGACAGCTACAGACAAAAACTCAGACTGCTTAAAATTTATTGCAAATCTCATCAGATTTTATATTTCTCCATCATAAAAAAATGTTTAAATTACTAAATTAAATAAACATCAATGTAGCTGCTTTGGCAAGAATCAGTAATGCAGACCAAACAACCAAAAGAGGGCAAACATAAGATATGATGATTAAGAAAGTGCTCTTTGAAAGCACTACATCTCTGAATTGAATTTACATTTTAAGCAAAAAACAAGAAAGAAAGCAAAGGACAAGGCGGCAAAGAGAGGTTAAAGAGAGGGGCTCAAATTGTGACTGATTAAAATGATATTCAGAGTGTCAGATGTTCTTCTGTGGGGAGATTCCTTATTCAAAGTGTCCCATCACGTGATTCAGAAGCCTAATTGTCTCCCGGACATCTGAAGTAGTTTTAGGTGGCTTAGCGTAAGTAAGGAAGAACAAACAAACTGGAAACAGGGCTATCTGATGTATCCATGTGTAGATCAATATGTGTTTGAGTGCATAAATTTGATACGAATGCCAGAATGGCTTAGCCCTTATGCTTGGATGATTTCTGTGCTATCTTAAGCTGGTTTCACACTGTGAGATTTTCTGCTGCTTTGGTCAAAATGATTGGTCCTCAAAGATAAGCACTAGCTGTGGACTGTGATCATTCAGCATAATAGACGCGCCGACTGCTGAATTGGAGCTCTCAAGACTGAAGACGACTTAGGACAAATATCAAAAAGTTTCTGATCATGCAGCGTGACTGCTGCTGTAATCAATCGCTGGTTTTTGTCCTCTTCTGCCCTGCTATGAACGCTTCAACTGCTGACTCTTTCCCACACTCATTTCTCCCTCTTTAATGTTACTGAAAAAGATGCGTTTCAAAAGTTAAACAGCTTTTTAACAACTTTGATGTCTTTCAGTCCGGTTTCCGAGCTCACTGCAGTACTAAGGCTGCCTTGGCAAAATGTACAATGCACTATGTGTCAGGTACTTTCTCATCAGAGTGGACAGAAGTCACATGCTGGATACCCCAAGGTTCAATCCTGGGGCGCCTTTTACTTAATATCTATATGCTCTCTCGCCTCAGATTATAACAAGTAAGAATATTAGATATCATAGCTGTACAGCTATCACACTACAGCTATAAACTACTGATCAGACCCAAAGTCTGGATGTGGTGATCAGGGGTGCCTGCAGTATCTTATGTAATGTTTATTGCTTGTTTATTAATTGGTTATTCTATTATTTTTTTAACCTTGAACAGCCGTCTTACTGAAATGTGTTATACAAAAACTTGACTTGACTTTTCAGCATCCAACGTTGCTGATAATAAGCACATCTGTACCTGTGACTTGCTCACACCTTGTTGATGGACTCATATGTCTGAGGAGACTTTCATTTGGCACATTCATGGCTGGAATTAGGCATCAGTGGTATAAATCATGTATACATCAATGCAAGATGCATGCAAAACTGCTTATGAAATATTTTCAGTCTGAATTTGTTAGATAATGTTTACCTAGAAAAGGCAGAATCATATTTCAAATCTAAATTCATTTTCAAGTCCTGTTTGTTTAATCTATGCAATCATTTCAAGTGGAACGGATAACTTTTTAATCTTTTTGATGACAAACACACTAGTCTTTATCTGCTCCTTCTTAAGCCTGGTAGTTTCTGTCACACTTCCATCTTCTTTGAGGCCAATAAATACGTTTAAAAAGAAGAAAACACAACATGATTGTTTATGGTGTCTCTACATGTGCATGTTGCCAATGCATTTTCTGCTTCCATGGAGATTGAGACAAACATTCCACCACATTGATGGTGGAGGAAAAGAAGAAATAAAATAAATACATAAATCCAGCTAATTTCTTATTTATTCAGTTTCTATTACATAGATATAGGAGAGTTCCAAAAAACTAAAGCTAACCATACTCACTGATATCTGTGCTTTATGTTTTTTTTGTTTTACAACAAAAACCTGTGATGGTCAGTTCCTATAAAAAGTTTTACTCATATGAGCGTTGCCATTGTGCTCACAAATTGGTTTTAATACTGTGGTTCACATTGTTATTCCGATTGCCTCATCCCTCATAGACAGACTATACATTAACTTGGACACATAATAATACAAATTAAGTAAAACTTGATATACAATGACACAGCAGTGTAATCCTGAGCTGTTTGTCAGCTGGCATTTTCTGTTCTAAGTGGTCAATTGTCTGCGACAGGCATTAGTGCACAACACAGTCTGAATAAATAAGTAGCCAGTTTCTTCTTCCCTGACACTCAAGGTTATACTGACTTTTTACATTTGAAAAGAAGGACAGATAAACAGGAGTAGGAAAGTTATAGGTCAGAAAACTTGATATACTATAACTCAAGCAATAAGTTAAGTCAAGCTCAACAGGGTCTTCTTTCCCCGCTGATTCTGCCAAGACCGTTCCCTTGGCTGTGGTCTCACTGGATGCGAGTTAGGGACAGTGGGAATGTATAATTCAGCAGTACAGATGACCTGGACAGATATTTTATGTGTACGTGTCTGCATAAAACAATCTCTGAGTGCATTCAGTTTGTCTGTTCCCATACATTTGAATTTACACCACTCAGAAATATCTAATTAATTACTTTTAAAAAAGTAAGTAACCTGGTTGCAGATGTGACAAGCACAGGTAGCTTAGTTTAATTTGAAACTTCTTGCCTTATAATTAAACATTTAATGTGGCTTCAAACTAGCTTAGCTGTGATTCTGATACATGGAGATGCCATTAAGACTAAAAGAAAAAAAAAACATGGAAGATGTATCACAAGTCTTATTCTTAACAACTCTGTTAGGCTGGATATCATTAAAAAAGGTGATAGCATCCGTACCCATCTTGAAACCAACAGAACTATTTGAAAGAGGACAGACAAAATAGGTGCTTCGACGTTTTTGGAGCTCATCATCCAAGACACTTCAAAACCTGAGACAGAGAAAGCTGGGTTACAGGCAGGCGTCCACACTGACAGCATGTCACCTATCATGTTTTTAATAACATATGGTTGGCCAATTTAAAGTTAGCTTGAGTATATTTTTATTACATCAGCCTAATTGCTTTTGTGACATATGCCTTACTTAGGCTCAGGCAGAGGTGCAATAGCCTCTTTTTAACCATACATTGCCATACATGCATTATAAAACTATAAATACAACTGTTAAGGTACTGTCATAGACCAAACTAAAATTTTCCTTGGAGGTTGAAATAATCTGACTAGTTGTACATTTTGTTATTTATTAAAGAACTGAAAAGGTTCATTAAAATTATGGTTTCTACAAGATTTCATGCAGAAAACTACCCAGTATTAATGCTGAGAGTGAACAACCAAAGCAACAAAGCAAAGATTTATTCATACTCTGCTTTCTACTGTAGCTGAGAACTGAATTACCCATCCACCCATACCTTTTCTTTCCTTAATCTCGTTTAATCCTTTTCAGTTTTGGTGGGAGGCTGGTGCCCATCCCCAGTGATCAATGGGCAAGAGGCACAAAACACCCAGACTAGGTTAGCACTCCCATGAGCTAGCTTAAAGCTAATGAGACTAACAGAAAAATATCAATTCTTTCTGCACACACGGGTAATACCCATGATATCTGGTGTAATGAAAAGCAATCAAATATTGTGGAATGTAATAATGAGTTTTAAAAAGTCTATTTTCACTGGTTTAACAAGAGAGGGGCTGTCGGAGTTTTATCCAGTGGAATTATCAAGTCAGTGGAACAGAATTGGGAGTTTCTGCGCCTTACTGGATTTGAAGTGGCGCTTATCTCGTCGATAAGTTTTCTTCCCACACAGAGAGTACACCTGGATGCCAATTTTTTTTTGTCAGAGTTACACTAATGTTGGTACTGCCAAGTCCTGCTGCACTAATGTTGTTAGTCTACACTCCTGCCTGTAACCACTAGTCCTGCACGCTCACTTTCTCATACCACTATACATTCTGTAGCTCTCTTCTAAAGTCCTCTTTAGAAAGATTTGATAGTATCAGGTTGCTTTTATGCTCAGTTTAAGATACTTAATCTCACAACCAGCAACTACAGTTGCGATCACTCTGATCTACTATAGTTTCAATAATCATTTGTATTGATCGGTCTGTCTTTTTCAGTCATTATATCCTTGGAGCAAGATACTTGTGGTGGTCAATGGAGCTTCACCTCCGTCAGTCTGCCCCAAGGCTGCTGTGGCAACAATGTAGCTTACCCAACAGAGTGTGAATTTGTATACAAATGGGTGACTGATTGTAGTACAAAGTGCTTTGAAGTCCTCTGACTTGCTAAAGTGTTTTACAAATGCATGTTAGTTACCATTTATCATTCGAAGCTTTTATTAGCTTATTGTGTGATGTCTGCCAAATGGCTTGCATCCATGTTTTCTTTTCCTGAGAGGCAACCTCTTTCTTAAGAAGAGCAAGTGCCATTGAGTAAAAGTGCCACACAAAGCATTTTTTAATCAGAGCACTCAAGCATTTTATTTAATTTTTTTGCAAAACAGTGCGGTTATCATCTTTTTTCTTTCAAGTAAACATGCTTTTGCATATCAAAAAATAGAAGAAGTTTGACAAATCTCTTTACATCAGGCATTAAGGTATGTCATTTTATTAAGGAAGTAACCTCCAAAACACAATAAAAAACCACACTAATTTTGATGTTTTTGGTTGGAAATATTCACCACAGACTCGCATCAAGATCACTGTGAGACTAAAGACGAAACACACTCATGCATTAATTTTACAATAACACAATTTGTAAATTGGTAATAGATTAGAATGTACTACAGTGACAACGTAAAACTTTTCAGACTGTCTCTGTATAATGACGAGTAACATTTGCAATAATGTTACTCGATTGCAATTATTTAAATTGCAATATCAGATTGCAATTTAAATAATTGCAATCTGATATTTTTAATGTAATTTTTTCTATTGGAAGTTATGCTGATCATTATTAAGTCTGACAGCTGCAACCACACACCGTCTGTGATAATGCTCTTTCGTGACTTAGGCTGCAGTAGCCTATCACTGGAGGAACTTTCCAGCACTAGCACACTGTCATGCTTGATAGCTTTTCTTGCTTTGTTTCGTCTCTAATGACCTGCACTGAGAAAGCGGAAGCATTCCAAACAGAGCTGGCCTTCAGGTTTATAAAGCCTCCTTCTTTCAATAGTCAAGATGCTACTGTGCCAGCAGGTTACTTCATGAAAAGCAGAAGATGCCAAACAGATTTAAAAATATTCATGAATGCCCTCTACGCCTCAGAAGACGTGACACTACTTAGCAGATAAGCCAACAATACAGATCTGTTGTCTCTTAGAGAAAGTAATCCTAATTCTGATTCTCTTCTCCATACTGAGAGGTGACAGATCAGAGCATCAGTTCATTCTGGCAGGGCAGCAGTGAGCAACAGGTAAAGATAATTTCCAATAGTTTGACACTGGTGAGATTAGAGTGTATTCATTGCGGAAAAAGCAACTCCACTTGATTTCTATTTATGGAAAACAGAAACACTACAAAGCTCTCTTCAAGTCTTTTAAAACTTCAGATTAGATTTAAATTTTAATGCCCTTGAGAGATACATTTTTCATAACGGAACAAAGATATCATTCAGCTAAGTATGTCAAGGAAGGCGACGCTTCTGGTCCTTCTTTGGCACATAACGTGCAGTCTGGTAAACTTATGTTTTAAATAAATTTGCGTTTATTGTCTATAACAATTTGTATGCATCTAATTTATGAATGTTATTGTTACAGAAAAAAAAAACGTAATTCATCCACCATTTAGTTTTATATTTAGGCAAGATGTCATAGGTCAGTTGGTAAATTTCTTGTCTTAGCAATTACGCCATTTTATAGTATTTTCAACATGGCCTTCACCAGTTTATTTCTTCCTTGATCTATGTGCTTACATAAACCTTCATTTAATTCAGAATAATAAAGCTGCTCCTATTCGCATATTCACCTAGCTTCTGGGAAACAAAAGCATAAAATGGAGACAAAAAATTAGTGCAACTAATTTTTCTCATCAAAAATACTGAATTTTTTTTTATTCTGCTAGCAAAATCAATCTGAAATGATTGATCAGATCTTGTCATGTGAGATCTGATATACTACAACATCAATATTTCTTGAGTTGACTGCTATCACACAAACACAAGGCAGTTGCTGTCAAGATGGCTTTGCCTGATGAAGTCGTAATAAAGGATGCCCCAGCTTCTCTTAAATCATTTTGTTTGACAGTATTTTGGGTTTCCAGTAGGAACAATAAATGTGACAGACAAAACAAAAACAACATGTAAGCAGAGAAAGTTGTTCAGACGCTGAAGGAGCAACAAAACATCACTTTAACAACTGATGACTTGATGTTAGGGAAAAGCCATCAATTGTGATTATGATGACAGTCACATCACTATCACAGTGCATGGTACTGATAGGGAAATGGTAAATGTACTGCTGAAGCACTGTGCTAACATTTGAAGTGATAAAAAGCATTCATAAAATCAAAAACATTAGCTGTTGAAATTAAGGCAAAAAACAAAAAATACCAAATTGAGATCTTTTAGCAGAATACATTTGATCTTTGAATTTTTCTTAAAAGTAAAATCTTGTTTCATCTCATTCTTGTAAACTCAATACTGTGTCTTGTGTTTTGAGTTATATTATCACTGCATCCCTTACATAAATCTACAAGCTTGGTTACTTACAAGCTTGTTTAAACGAGCTTGTATGTCTGAGAGTAAGGTTGGAGCAAACGCAGCTCTACCCCTCGGCTTGTCTCTGTTGCAAAACCCCAGCTGCTCTCCATCCCTGTGCAGGTGGCAATCTACAGCTAACTACTGCACAACCGACAAAATGGTTGCAGACTTAATACTTTAAAATTAGACTGATCTCTGTGTTTTGATCGCTATGGTATGAACCTTCAGTTTATGTTGTTGCACTTAAGATGAGAACAGATGCACTCATTGTCAACATGAGGTTTTCGAAAAAGGTGAGTTTCATGAAAGAAGTTCTGAATGAACTGCATCTTGTCTTGTTCAAAGACTCAATCTCAACTACACAGATGAGTACTGTCAACAAAGACAATGCCAACAGCAACAACTTAACATTGTCAACCATGGTTAAAGCTCTTGAATATTCAATAGCTCCATTGCTCTATTCAGGGAAGCCGCTCCCAAGACCCGAATAGAACCTCCTCTCCTCTACTGCTCTATGTAAAGAGCTGGAGAAAAGATCTCCAGTGAGATCTCCTTGTTGTACCACAAAAGTTGGAATCCATCAGGACCGTCTAGTTTAGGTTTTTTTTCTTTTGAGAGTTTAACATTTGTCACTGAAGGACAAACCTTTAAAAAAAAATAAAAATGTATTGTCCTTTCAGCCAGTCTGTGAGGAAAAGCTGTCTTATGGATACTCCAAATACAACATCCAACCTCTGCAAAGCAATACTAGAAGCTTTGATTGTGGAGCATAAAATCCTGCTACATTCAAAGACAAAAAGCCTGTTTGCTTTCAAGGGGTCTTAGCAGTGTGAAAGCCATACATTTCAAATGTAAAATAAACATTTGACTGAAGATGTTACCATTTAGTAATAATGAAGTGTAGAAGATACAAGGTAAAGTCCATAATATTAAAAAGTGTGTGCCAGATTTTTCCATTTATGTTCCATTAATAATTTAAGTAGTTCTGCATAAAGAATGTAGCCTGACAGCAAACATAACTCAAACCACAGGTGGTGAAAAACTACATTTGTCTGCCTACGGATGAATAAAATTCCAAATATTTCAACAGATCTGATTCCCATCTTAGGTGTAAAATTAAGAATTCTGCCCCATCCCATCAAAATGTCTGTTTTTATCAAAAGAACATATTTGTCTTAAATAAATAAGTGCACTTATTTGTGTCCAAAAATATGACAATTTCTGTTTTCCTAATGAGGTAATTTGACTTGATAAGTACCGGTATAAAAAAAGGCCAATCCTGTTTAGTTAATTTTGTTTCCTTCTGAAATTGTGCAGAAGGAAACAAAATCTTTACGAAATGGCACCTGACAGGCCTTTACACACCAACTTCAGTGAACCTCTTCTGTTTAAATAAAACCTGGGTACCATGACATTTACTGGTGGACATTTGTAAAGAAAAAAAAAAGAACAAAAGACAGAAAAAACTAGTGTTAGCATTTTGTTTTACCTTCACCATGATGGCAGATGTACAATAAAAGTGCAACATGCCTGACTACTTTACATAGACGTTCTGTGGGGTTTTGCCTGCCCCTGAATAAAAACTAAACAGCAATCCACAGCAACAACCACCCAGCGTTGCGAATGTGCATCAGTAGATAAATGGACAGTAGATACAGACATGGGAATCTGCCATCACTACATTAAAGACTGAATATAAATGTCATCTATTAGTTAGCATTTTAACACTAGCCTTTTCCTTAAGACCATATAGCAAACTTATTGTCTCAGATAAACGTTTTAAACATAATCCATATTGAAGAGTTTAATTGAGTTTTTCTCCCCTTCATCGCATTTCACTACTTTTCCTTAACTGTCTGTCAGAGAAGCAGAGGCCTTATTTGTTTCCCCCGTTCATGGTCCTGTCAGCTCATTGCAGACTTGTTAACTTGTTCACATCCCTTGTCAATTCTCTTATGATTAAGACCATCCGAAGGCAAGTTGGTCATGTCTAACTTTTTCCTGGCTTTTTGGGTAATAATATTGTTATAACCACAAATTGGGTAACAATTACCCAGTTAATCCTATAACTTAGGGTAAAGGTTACCCCTAATTCTATTATCAGCTTAATGTTGCAAATAAATTATATTAAGAAAGGTTTGCAACTATATTAAGATTAAAGCCATGAACATATTTCAGAGTGAGCTTTACTGGGATTACGAGTGATTTCAGCAAGTTTAAACATAAATTATTAGTTTAACTCAATAACAGATCAATTATTTGCTTTTGTACACGAGCTTGTTAAGTATGAGCACACTGTTGGGCAGGATTAAATTCTCTGCTTGACCATAATTTAAAAAGTCACAACAGAGTGGGAAAAAAAAATAAATAATAAAATAAAAATCTGACTGCTTTCCATGAATAATCGCAAGCTGCTTCTAAAGTGATGCCAAAATCTATTGTGATGCTGGAACATCCATTGTACCAGAGCTACAGAACCCTGAAATCAGAAAGTAATGTCTGCATAGCCTAAATCACAGTGTTTGAGTTTGTTATGAGCTATTCGATCACCAGGACAACTGAATCTCATGACTGCAGATCATCACACAAACACAAACCAGCCATATGGCTGTCACCACATGGCATGAGAAAACACAAGCTGGCAAAGACTGGTCAGAGTTAAAATAGTCTGATATGAGAAGAGTGTGAAGGATCTAGTTGCTTATACCACTGAAGTAAATATGACTGGATGCAACTGTGCCAACGTCACAAAACACAGACTGCACATAGAAAACCCTCAAGCCCCCACAAAGCTCAAACTGCAGCATATCATTTTACCTATATTTGATGAACCATGGATGGAGGTAACATGCATCAAGGTACATCATCCATAAAACATTAGAGTATTGTATGCTCAATAAAAGCAAAAAAATAGTGGACTTTTGTGAAATTGTTTACTTCTTGAATCAAACGGAAGCATTGCTTCCTTGTTGTTTTTTTGTTCTTTTTTTTATCCATAAGAATTAAGCTGAAATGAATCACGTTAAACATGTCAAATTCAACAACAAAGAAGCTCATAAAATGGCAAAATTACATTCAACAGCTATCCCTTTTTATTGCTGGTGCAATACTTCTGAAATTGTGTTTGAGTTGAATGTTTTAAACATTAGGAAGAACAGAAAGCCTTTTCTTTTCCTGAAAGAGAAGACACTTTATTGGCAATATACTATTTTGTGAGGGCAGCTTTCATTGAACAGGACGCTACATATGACTGTGCAGCTTGCAGTTTAATTAGGTAATGAAATGTAGTTACAACCATTGTTGAAATGTATTCAGAAGCCCATGTTAATGTCAAACTATCCTTTTCAACATTCCATAAAATGATTATCCTGTCTCACATAACAGTTAAGGTACGCCTCACTAAAAACAGATATGCCACATTCTGGTATAATCTTGACAAAATACTGGAAATCTGGAATGAAAAAATGTTTACATAACTTTTTCTTCTTAGGATTTTTATCTGACCTTTTGTCCGAATAAATCAAAATTGAACATGGTCTGTTTCAGGAGGGGACTGAGCTCTTGTTGGGAAAAGATTAGAGTGAAAGTGTTCACTGATTGTTAAAAGTGTAAAGTATTTAAGACCATAAACTAGAATCATACAATTAAGAGTTGAAATCAAATTCTTGTTGAACCATCTTTCAGACAGAGTTACACAGTACAGATAAAATGCCAGCTTTAAACCAGTTTCACTTGGAAGCTGATTGAGTGGATTATTCTTTATTTTCCCATTCATGTAATCACACATGATTCCCATGACTTTTTTTTTCCCCTCATTTTTCTGCATCAGTGTGAAGCCGCCTTTGAACTTTCCAGAGCTCCCAACTGGACACCACAACACAGCCTGCTGGGCCCAGTTCAGAGTCAGACCAAGAGCTTTGGCAAGCTGACAATAACAAGAGGCAGCCTTTCAAATTCATCACAACCTAAAATTGGAGGAGATACAGCTGGACTGACTGAAGTTCACTCTACCCTCCAGCCAAACAGCTCATGAAAGTAGGGGTGGTGCTAAGATGGGGGGAAAAAAAGTAAACAGTTTGCATGTACATGTGTTTTGGTGAATAGACAGATATGTATCCAAATTATCTACTACATGTGTATAAGACATAAATCAATGGCCACTTGAGCAAATAATCACATTAACTAGACAACACAGACTGGAAACGTCTGGAGTGTGTCCTGCACTCATGCAGAAGCTTTCAACCCTGCAGATTTAATGGAGTAGACAATGAATGGATGGACGGATGGACAGATGGACGGATGTTCTGTGAAAAAAACCTAAGAAATGTAATCTAGTAGTTGGTCTGCGTGCCTTTATGGACAAAAACAGAAATACAATGCCCAAAGTAGTTCTTCATAACTATTAAATTATATTATACGAAAAGTAAGGTAATCTTATTTATATAGCACATTTTCAGCAAAGTGCTTTACATGAATTACAAATAAAATAAACCAAAGGAAAAAACAAAAAGAAAAAAAAAATCTAATAATATTGATCCAATGTAATTATTAACTAGATACTGCTGTTCAGGCTAGATATGTATAGGTAAGTATCCTGTAGTCTAATGCCTTTTCTGGGTTGGAAGAATAAGAGTTTAAAAAGTTTTGGTAAAGGTTTCAAGTCCATTTGTTGCAACATTTCTTAGATTATGTAGACTAAAAGTACTGTGCCTTTTACTTGTAAAGTCTTTGTAAGCCTGTAATTAATTGAGCTTGATGGTCAGGAAGCACCTGAAATATTGTGTTTCCTTATGGGACATCATACTCCCACTCTCCTCCTCTAATGCATCTGACCCAAAATTAGCCAAAAATCTGCCAACACATCAGGAAAACTGGGGACCTCCTCAAGATTGGTTCAGTTTTAAGAATAATTAGTAATTCGCAGATATCTAAACATACCACATTTATCTGTGACAATAGTTAAATCAAGCCTGTAGATTTTGCAAAAGTGCATCTTGCATCTTTGTATGGTTGGCTGTAGTCTAATTCCTTTTCTGGGCTGGAAGAATAAGAGTCTAAAAAGTACTGGTAAAGGTAGAGGAAGACACTGTGGTGTGGGGATGTTTTTCTGAAGAAATTCAAATAAAAGTGTTGAAATGTGTTTGTAAAATTACACTTGAGAGTAAAACAGTCAGTATTTTAAAATCAGTTTTTCTCTTCAAAAATTGATATTGCAGAAGGGCTGCATGTGTAGTGCCAGATGACTATTTTCTTAGTATAAATTCAGACATTGTAATTTGTAAACTCCACTGTTCAAAGTGAGTTGCAGGATAATGGTCTAGAACACAATTGTTTATAATGCAAGTGTTTATAAATTAAGGCATAGAACATTATCCCACATTTTTACTGTGTTATCTTTTTCTACAAATTGTGTGCATGCCATTTTTACTATTTTTTAGTTTTTTGTTAATTTGCCACATTCCAGCCTTCAAACTAGTTGCCAAAGTTTATGTTAAAGTCAGTTTCCCTGTTGCACACACAAGAGTAAGAAGAGAAAGGACATTTTAGTTAATGTCATCAGAATGGGCTGGTAGATCATTCAGAGGAAGAAACTATTACCCAAAACCTCCATAGAAAACAAGATTACAGCTTGCACAACCACAGTAGGAAAAAGGCTTTCATTTTCCGAGACGTGCCGTCTTAAAAAACTAAAATGAAATTGTTTGCCCATATTGACCATTGTTACATTTGGACGAAAAAGGGTGAAACTTTCAAGCCTGAAAACACCATCCCAACTGTGAAGTATGGGGCTAGCAGGAGGTTGTGTGGGTGTTTTGCTGCAGGACAGACTGGTGCACTTCTCAAAACAGATGGCGTCACGAGGAAAGGATATTATGTGGAAATATTGAACCAACATCCAAAGACATCAGCCAGTAACAAATACACAAAAATACTCTCAGGCTATGAAGTCAGACTTCTTGTTTATTTTATATTCCAGGTGCTGCCATCATTTTAAGTCTTTTTTTATGTAAGGGAAAGGCACAGATTGGTATTCAAGAATCGAAATTTTAGAATTGATGAGCAGGTTGTTCCCAGTGAAAACTATAGTACCACATGCAAGTACATAATAGAATATAGAGAAAAAGTTTAATGTCACTCATTTAAGAAAGTAAAATGGATATGTTATGTTGATTTTAATCTCACATGTGCTGCTGATTGGCCGAGGAAGACTAAAGTAATCATTGTAATGCAATCAGAGGGAGACTTGGGCAGGTGTTCACACACAGGCAGTGAACCACAGTGAACACACACAAACACAGCAGACGAAACGAGAGTAGAACCTGCAGCTGCGGATCGCGGAATGAGGCAAAGAGTAAGTTCTAGTAAAGAGGGGATCCGAAATGCTTTTACATATTAAACATGTTTTTTTTTTTTTTTAAGTAATACACTAGTTACTGTCCTTGGTAATTAGTTACCTTTATAATATAGTAACTCAGTTACCAACTTAGTTACTTAGTTGAAAAGTAACCAATAACTATAACTAATTACTTTTTCAAACTAACTTGTCCAACACATTTTTAAGCAAAGACAAATCCAACAAATAGGATACAAATGTCACATTCCCCATGTAAAGCCACTCCTGAATCAGAGACGAGGTGAGAAGCGTCTTACCTGGGCTAAGGGACATAAAAGGGGCTTTCAGTTTTCTTGTTACAATTCAGCACATCAATAAGATATATGTATCAACATTTTTGGAGATATATATTTTGGAAAATACCCTCTGTACAACAATAAAGGCCATTTCTAGACTTATTCTTTGTTCTTTTGGAAGCAGTATGAATATGAACAGTTTTTATTATGGTCATTTCCAAGGCAATATTAAGAGTTTTATGTAATTTCATCACGGGGCCTAATAATCCTGAACTTAATACAAAAAATCTATGTAGGAGAGGACAGCTATGCTCCTTTGGCCTATTATGTTTCATTGATCTTCAGCTGTAGCTGAGATTATCTGTCACCACCCACTCTTACAGGCTTTGAATCCCAGTTTCAATCTTGAGGTTTAGAATCCATGATTGATTATTGATTAGTCTGGAATGACTCCCTTGTTGATTCTGAAACAGCCACCATTACACTAAGAAACACATTACTTACACCCAATTGTGAAGGAGAATGTTCAACGAATGATAATTATTTATACATCAGCAGAGTTCAAGTGAAGAGTAACCCTGCTTGTTTTAATTAGTTACCAGTAATTGAATATGTTTTTTTTTTTGTCAAATTTTCGAATGATTCCATGTCTTGGTATGAAACAGGATATTCTGAGGTTATTTAAGCCTAATATACAGGCACAAATTTAAACATAAAAAGGCATCTAAAGTATTATTGATGCCTAGTCAAAGAACTATTGAAAGTATTATTTAATCAGTCTTTACTAGGCTGCTTATAAACTTTGAGAATTATAAAGTTCACTATGTGAATAAGTAATCCTCAACTTTAATATGAAGCCCAGTACTGATCTGTTAGGGGAAAATGAGCAACAATAATGATTTTATTAAAATGCTAAATTAAACTAAGATGAACAATTTAAATGTGTGCAAAAATACCATTTAATTTTAAAAAGAGTTCAAATATCAAATCAGACTGATTTTCTTTTTGAATTTGGATTATTTTTTGTTTACTTCTCACTGCAAAAGCAATGCACGTATAATATACATATGATATATTGTAATATATAATACATATATATTACAAAAAAGAAAATCAACAATCACAGCAATTTCAAGTAAATAAAAGCAAACAGTATCAGTTTACACTACATTACTAGATCAGTCAATTAAATATTTTCTTGTTATACATTTTTCAAGATTCTTTATAAATGTTTCTGATCAATATTTAATGTAATTTCCAGTATGAAATGGCTTGATACATTGCTGGGTATTTTTGGCATTACTTCTGGGCAGAGATAGTATAAAACTAATGACAGAGGCTTGTCTAATAATAAAATCATATCTATTGTAGGCAGGTAGTAACTGAGAGAAGAGGCGAAAGAGTTTATGTAAATTACAGATTTCCTGCAAGGAAAAAATACAAAGTGCATGTTAGTCTGTCACTGACTTTACTCCATGTCAAGCATTGATGCATGAAATTAACATTAAAACTGAAGTGACAGCCAAGTGCTAATCTTGCAGCTTTAATTTGAACTGTCTGCAGTTTATCCAGATTTTTTTTTGAAGCACCCAACCAAGCAGCTGAACAGTATTCAAGTATACAAAGGACTAAAGACTGTAGTATTCATTTTCCTATTTCGACAGACATAATGTGAGCATTACCAAATTATAGCAATGTTTCTACTTATTTTAATTATGATTCATTTGTGTAGATCACAAAACAGTATTCATACATCATCACTCCCATCAGCTTGGACTCTTTCACTTGTTGAAGTGATTGCCTTTCTAAAGAAATAATTAGCATTTGTGTTCATCTTACAGAATATTTAGATCCCAACACCACTAATTTTGTTTTTGAAACATTCAGTTTTACCCATTGTCTGTCACCCACTGATAAATGGACAGTCACTCTTGTTGTTGCACCATATTTACTTGATCTATGCTTGATCTATAGTTATGCATGCTTTAATACAATTGATGTCAATTACAGAAATATAATAAAGCAGAGGACCTAAGCAGCTACCTTGTGAAAATCCACATGCAAGATTTACAATATTTGAGCAAATACCATTAAACAAAACAGATTCCTATCAATAAATGGTAAATGGACTGAATGGACTGAACTTATATAGCGCTTTTTCCGATCATTTCTGACCACTCAAAGCGCTTTACACTAGAGTCATTCACCCATTCGCTCACACAAACGCTCACACATTCATACACCAATTGACACAGTTGAATTTTTAAAGCCATACTCTGGCAGATGCATAAGTAAAAGCTTATGGTCAACAATATCAAAAGCTCCATTGAAATCAAGAAATACAACACCAAAATGTAGTTTTCTCTCAGTTTGTCTTAACCATTCATCATTAAGACCCGTCAGCGCTGCACTATTTTATCCCTCTCTATATGTACGAGGAACATCAGAATAGGTGGAATTTCTGTCAAAGTAATGCTGAATTTGTTTGAAGCATAGCCCTTTCCAAAAATTTACATAAACAAGTAAAATGTTCTTTCAAATTTTTAGCCACAAGAACAATTTTAGAAATTTTCCACATCTCTGGATGAACACATTCATAAAATAATCTAATCAAATACATCACATAGAAGCGATTACAATCTTTGTGTCAGAAACTATAACGTGTTAAGAAGTAACTACGTGTACATTTCATATTAGGCTGTTTCATCTCCTCCCACTATTTCCTCTACTCTCTCTTTTTTCTATGCTAACTTCCTATTAGGGAGTTGGCAGATCTGACCAGATAATGCTATACTTCACTCATTTCCTTTGTGAATCAGTGGTAGCATTTAATCAAATGGCTGAAAGCTAATGGTTTTAGTGGGAACAACTGGCAAAGACCAGCATCACACAGAAGAATAAGTGAGAGGGGACATCACTGCCGGTATTAACATTTGAAGGGCATAAACAAAATAGTACACTATGAAAACACAAAATCTTACTCAGTATTTTTGGTCTACTTTCTAGTGCCAACGCCTTAATACTCTCAAAAGAAGCTTGTTTTAAGTCAATAATCCCTTAATATTGGTGAAAATGTACTAGTTAGAAGTGAAATAAAGCAGACTTCAGTCTTCTGGCATGATGCTATTTTCTAACTTTCACAGAGTTAATGTATCAACATCATAGGCATAGTATCGTCTATGATGATGGGGAAAAAAAACAACATTCTACTCAGTGCTTCAGGGTCAGATATATTTTTTATTGATGGAAGCAACCACAGTAAAGTGGGGTCACATGAGCTGTACTTGACCCAGAGTCCAAGACCCTTTGTTTGGACATCAACTATTTATGGTAGCTGAACTGAGCCTCAGAGGCTTTCCAGCTTAAAAAACACAGACTGAAAGTGAAACCAGAAATCTTCCACTTGGTCAGCATTTTGTCTGTTGCTTAGTAGCAGGTCATATTGCTCCATTTCAGCTGTGAACCCTGTTTATTCGTTCATCAATTCTGAGGTGTAGCTCCTTTATAGGCAATATTAGTGCAAAATTTATAAAGACTTAAAGACATCAGAATGATGAAAAAATGCTCCACGTTAGACAGTGCAGGTCGACTTTATCTTTGATATGTTGATACTTTTAAGAGTCAAAGTATATTATGAATATAAATGCACTGTTCAAAGAATTCTAATAAATTTCTAATCTTTATCTTGATTGCATTAGTTTTGACCTGCTAACACCAACTTTAGCTTATTCAATGTTTCATATGATAAAACCAGAATTCCCTGCCCTAATTTTTGTTTTTTCATAGGGTACATCCTTTTCATATATTGAGTGTTTTCACCCTTTGACTAAATGTGATAACGAAATATGTCTCTAACATATCTATGTTTTCTATATATATCAAAATTACATAGACATGTCTTCAGTTTCTGTTCCTAATAATTTATATTATTTTCTGTGAAAAAAGGGTTGTGAAAAGTCTGGATGAGATCTACTTTTGCATCTAGCTCTTAACAGGAACTACTCTGTATAAACTGTAGACAGCTGCATATAATCACTATTTGCAAACATACCAACAAGCAGATGGAGAAACATCATAAAACTTCCTGTATGAAAACATTCATTTAAAAAAATATTTTACTCTGGGAACAGCAAGGCAGATTAAAATGTCTGTGAGTGTGAGGGCATCTTCACACATACATTTGCAACATTTTCAGAGATGAAATGGAGTCCTGTTTGCATGAAAGATTGTGGTGTGCACATAGCGAAAGATAGGCGTATGGGCAAACACTCGGAAAATTGTCCTGGCTTGATTCTACCAATTTTCATTCCTCTTTTTCTCCAGAGGTTAACTTCACTTCTTTAGAATATTGTAAATGCTTTCCCACTCTTACTGAAGATTGCAATGCTCTCTGTGACAGTTCGTCATCCTACCCCAAAGATATTTTTACAAATACCTCAGATGCCTTCATGTAGGTGGAGAGAGTTATTCAAACATTTAGAGGGTCCCACATTCACCAACTTTGCATTAACTCCACTCAACAATTAAGCACAGGCAGCAATATTCAGTGTGTTATTCTGTTTGTGTTGTCTGTCCTAATTAACATTACTCATAACAAAGGTTAAACGGTGAGAATGATTACAAACTGACAATTGACAAAATGCAGTAAACGGGTAGAAGTGTTGGCTCATAGAACGCGCATAAAGCCTCTGTAGGTGTGGAGGAAATGGAACAAGCAGGGCACAAAGATCAAATGAATAAGAAAAAAAAGACTTAAAATCAAGTTAGAGAAAATAAAATAAAATGTCTTTTCTTTTGCTAATGCTGATATCAGTGGACATTTATACGATGAGAAGGTTATTTCAAGTGATGCTGGTAGGTTGTGTTGGCAGTAAATAGGGTTAGATATGTCTATGTGACAGCGGTATTCCAACTATACAAGTGTCAATTTCATATGTGAACTAGGTTGTGGGCGAGGGTGCGCGTGTGTGTGTATGTCCGCATGCAAAGATTGGAAGTAACACACTTCAGAAATAGATAATACCATTGAACTCTGGGTATAACGACTAATCATTTTCTGCTTGCAGACCTGTGTATGAGTGAGCAGCAGCAGCCAGAAGTAAACAGGTTAAGTGTCAGGCTAGGAACTGACAGCTTGTATCAGCATTATAGTACGGTTTCAAAGTGTCACAGTCAGGCATTATGCTGTTGGTGTCCTCATGAGAGAATGTATGAAAGAAATGACTGGCGGCTTGGAAAAAGAAGCTGACAGATGAAACTCAGATAGAAGACAGACAGCTTATTTGGAAAGGTGTCTAACAAGAATCCATTGAGAGTGCCAGTTCCCGGAGGTCTAATTTAATGTACCAGGAGCCACGGACCACCCTAACGAGCTGTTTTCAGTCACTCTGACCTGTATAAGACTTACTGGTATTTAACTCATGTTTACAAGTTTCTTCAGTTTCAGTCATTTTAAACAGCTGTATAAATGTGAGTGAGAAAAGGGAGAATATGATTCTAATGTCAAGTGTTTTGAGTGGACTGGAAAACTGCTACATAAGTTCAGTTGATATATCCATTTCAGAACAGGTTAGATAAACTGATAAATATATTTGTAATTACAGACTTTTGTTTTAACAATTGAAGACAGACAGAATGTGTTCTCCAAAAGAAGAGAGGGAAAAACACAAAAAAAAAACAGGCCACCAGTTGAAATGTGGATGGTGAACCATTTGTAACATCAGGTTGCAAAATTTTCCAAATGAATCAACATGGTGTTTCAAAAATGCTTCTAGAAGTAAAATGTCTCTGTACATGTGAGAACAAAGCCTATGCATATTATTTTCACCATGAAGAGCTGATTCTCAACAAAGGAGATGTCAGTTCAGTTGTAATCGTCAGAAATTATAAGAGAGAGAAGGCATAGCTGAGAGGTATAGAAGTAATAAGAAACAACAGTGGCAGTGGTGTAAATTGAGTGTTGGCAAGATGCCATTATATCCCCTCTTTCTCCCAGATCCCCCACTCACCCACTTGCAGGTGCTTCTCTAACAACCAGAGCCACACTGTGAAGCAGATGTTAGACACATACTGAAACATATGGCAGATGAGACAGCACGGGTAACCTTTTACTGTTATATTGATCTTAAGAGTGTGTTCATTTTAGTGGAATATGATCGTCCATAATGACTCACAGCAAGATTTCTTATGGAAATGTATTCACCCATGACCATACCAATACTCATCTGATTGCTTTAAAATATTTAAATGTTTAAACGTGATCCTCAAATAAGGTCTCAATCAATTTTATACATTTCCCAAAATAGTGAAACTTTACAGAAAATCAGAAGGACAATAAAGCTCAGTCTCCTCAGGAAGGCTATAGTAGTGAACTTAAGACAGCTCCTAAGTTATTCTTGGCTTACGTCCAGCTTACTTATTATGCTGAAGTGAGCTGTTGATGTGTGAAAGAAGCAAATAGCTCACACAGAGATTTCTCAGTCCTTGGAGGAATTTTTAGGAGCTTCATGTACTGATGTGTTCACTATGGGAGAAATGAAACTGACAGAAACTAATTTTCTCTTAAAATCAGAAAAGGCCTGAAAGGAGAGACGGAGTCAAGCACTTTTTGCTCTTGGTGTTTAACTGCTGTTGTGAGAGGTTGGTCCATGGATAAGTCTTGCATAAGCATTCCAAATTTGTTATGTTAAATTCTAACCAATTAATTTTAAGAAGCCATGAGGTGTACCAGAAATAATTTCAGATAATTAACTGGGTCCTTAAACTTTAAATGATGATGAACACAGACTGCTAGAACTTGCTGGAACATCCACTACTGGAATGAGTAGAAGCTGCCATAAATCCTTCTCATTTGTGAAGTCTCTCTGAGTTAAGAATTGAAAGTAAAAGGCAAAGAAATTACCCGACAACCCTGGCGAGACTTTTGGGGAGCAGAAAATTGATTTTTAACATTTAGTTTTCTGCAGCACCTTATTCTATTCCTCAATAGAATAAGGTGCTGCAGAAAACTGATGGAGAGATCATCATTGAGGTCTTTCCCTCTTGGCATCATGTAAAACAAAGAAATAAATAAAAAACAACCTCCAAAAACTATAAGACTGCAAAAACTTGGTTTTCAACATACCAAATCTGCATTGCAAAAACAGAAAAAGCTATAATTGTCCCACAGTGTAACAGGTAACAGCAGCATCAAGGTTCACACAAAAGGGAATTGACGAATGTAATTTTCTTTCTTATGATGGTCGGCAAAGTAAATGTATACTCGTGGTTGTGTTTAGATACATGTATGCGTGTTCACTAGAAAGCATCATCAAGCTGCATAATGGCTTCAATTTGCAGAGATGGGACACTCCTCTCAGATATAGGAGTACTGCAAATTATATTTTTTAGCTGGTGCGTACCATAAAACATCACACACAGATATTTGTGTTTTTGATGAGAACAGCATTTCCTCCTTAACTGGATTATCTGATTGAAAGAAGGCTTAACAGAAAAAAAAATAAAAAAAAATGTGTGTATTTGGTATTTAAACATCTTAACAGGACCATCAGTGGTAATCCTGTAATTCCATAACACCATCTCACCCCCACTTTGTACGGTTTTCAAGTATAGAAAAAAACAGCAATCAAATGTATTTTTCCAAAAGTAAATTAAGGTGCTTATTATGTTTTGTTTTATTTTTTGCTGAAGGGACCTTTTCAGGAAACAGACTTATTTTCTGGGCTATTTTTCTCACGTATGTGTCATCACAGTAAGTACTGGCTGTGATAGTACATAAGAGTAGCTTATGTAGGAATATATCCAAAAGACAGCTCTGTTAGGGAGATACGACATTTGGGATGGATTTTGAACTACAGGTGGAGATTTGTAGCTGGAGGGTCCTATATGCGTCTCATGTACAAAAGATTTGTTTGGTGTGTCATAGGGAAAATGCACACAAAAATGGTCTAAGTAGATAAAAAGATTACATGAAGTTCCAGGGAAAAAAATATAACAAAACATTAAAGAACCAATAGTTTTTTACCCAGCAGGCATTGGTTTGTGCCAAAAGTTTGATCATTCATTGTTCTTGACAAGTAGCAATAACAAGTAGTACTTAACATGTCATATATTGTAAGTACCGTAAATTCCGGACTATAAGCCGCCACTTTTTTTCCACACTTTGAACACTGCGGCCTATAATATGGTGCGGCTAGTACATGTTTTTTTTTTTTTTTCATGGCGCCAAAAACAGTAGACCAATAAAATTGGGGAGTTGTTCACAGATGATTTATTTATTT
>CAEGAE010084524.1:0-23626 GCA_903067095.1 Girardinus metallicus
TGTGGGGTGTGGGGGGGTGTGGGGGTGGGGTGGGGGGGGTGGGTGGGGGGGGGGGGGGTGGGGGGGGGAGGGTGGGGCGGGGAGGGGGGGGGGGGGGGGGGGGGCAGGTGGGTACAGATGAAAGTAGAGGGAAAGTGGAGTGGTTATTTTCATTGGGGTTTTTTTTTGTTTCCAGATTGAAATCAAGTATATTGGCGTCTCTCACAGTCTGCAGTCGTCCAAGTTAATTTAAGATTCTGAAGTTCCCCTTCAGTGAGTGGATGAGAGGTTGTTTAATGTGTCTGGGTTTTCCCCAGGATGGACAGCAGCCCTGTCCAGGTCATACCCGACCTCTTGCAGTTGTTCTTTTTTTATTATTATTGTTTGTAATGGAAAGCTGGACAATTTGTATTAGTCCTAACCAGTGAAGATAATCAAATATTATGTATAAGTGACAACTAGGACTGGGACATGTGGGTTTTGATTCATTTATTGCATAGATTGTAACTTGAAAATTTTTAATGCAATTATTCACTTTGTTTTTGTTTTTTTGTTTTTTTTTACATACAATGGTTCCAATTGGAACCCATGTATTTGTACATGGGTTCTGGTACACCAGTAAATCTGATGCACAAGCGACATCAGGAAACAAAAAACCAAGGGCGCTTCTCTTGGCCAACTGGGGGTTCATTTTTACTTAAAGAAACGATCTGATCGGACGCTGGAAAAGACCATTGTCAGCGTCCTCGCTTCACATAAAAAGAAATAAGAAGTATTTTTTCAAAGTAGCTTCTTGTTTTGTTTTTTTGAGTGACCATCACAAAGCTATGATCTCTTTTGGCATTTGTGCTCCTCAAAAAATATTGTAGCCTTTAAGAAATGTGGATTGTGTTTCTCTCCTCTCTTACTCCAGACTCTGGGACCGTGATTTCTAAATGAAATCCAAACTTTGCTTTCATCTGAAAAGAGGACTTTGAACCACTGAGAAACAGCCTGGTTCTTATTCTTCTTTGCCTGTGTCAGCTTCTGATGTTGGTTCCGGTTCAGGTTTCATCTGTGCGAACTGTTGTGCTGACTTCAGCCTCAGTCCGCTCCTTGTGAAGCTCCCCCTAATTCTAGAAACGATTTTACTTGACAATCCTCTCGAAGTTGCGATTATCCTCGACGCACCTTTTGACTTCCATTCAACGTTCTATGAAAAGGCTACAACTTTTTCACAATGTTCTAACTCTCTGACACACTGAACCAGAAGCAAAGCATGTTTGTTCTGTGGGATGACTCCATATATCATGAGATTCAGCCAGCACACCAGGAAGCAGACATGAGGTAACCACATTTATTTATTCATTTTTTACCAAGAAAGATATAGCAAGTTCTGAATGAGAGATGAAAGTAGTCTCTTTCCTTTCGACCACAAAACACGGCCTCTTGTTAACCACGACAGCACACACCTGAGAACAAGTGCGAAGAAGGCTCGACGTGCTCCACAAACAAGCCTGCCAACACCGAGCAGCCTGTCCGACCACCAAGCAGCAGCTATGCTAGCATCTGCCTCCGCCCCCCTCTCGTCTAATAAGAGCGCCGCGGTAGAGCCGTCCGACTCCAGAGTGAGAGGCTATAAATGCCCTGGTCTTCCTCATCAATGATGCAGGACACCGGAACAGAGACAAGCTAATCCTCTTAGCCGCTGCGCAGTGCGCGCGCGGGTGTCTGCGTGTGTGCGCGTGTTAAAAGAAGCAGATGCAGAGCGATGTTGAGGCGGGTTTAGGCTACTGGCAGCTCTTAAGAGTGTGTACAGTTTGGAGTTGAGCCCTGGGAGGCCAGCCGTATTCCTCCCCATCGCTTCCACTTCATTACTCCGGCAGCGGACATACATTATTCAGCTCCGCAAGCCTCGGTCCGCGGGGACCGATAGATAGAGCCTTCAACAAACACTTTAACTCACCGCCATTTGCTCAGAGATCCACGCTGATTGTTAGGTCATTTGTGCATCGCAGAAGTATTCATACCTCCTGAACTTTTGTTTTCACAATAACGTTTTAACCACAAAGAATTCTGTGCGTGTTTTGTGTGTGTGAGAGACTAACGAAAAACAATAAATCACTGAAGTGGAAGGAAAACGATGCCAAAGTTTTCTGAAAAATAAAATAAAATTTGGAAATGAACATTTGCATTATTTACCTCTGAACCTTAGTTTTCTACGTTTCAAAGGTAAAAAGTTTTCACTGATTGCTTTTTATTTTGTTATTTTTCTTTACAAAATAAATTCAGGTTGAATGTAAAGCATCTTTAAACTTCCTTTTATATTTTTTTATTCTCAATTTGATTTAGGTTTGGACTCGGACTGCGCCACTCCAAAATCTGACTATCCATTTATTTAAGAAAACCAGTGTGTTTTTTAAAGCGGTGACCCCCAGGGGGAGCCAGAGGGGCATTAACCCTAAGATGAGAAGAAAAAATGGAGGGGGGGGGGGGTGAAACTGAATCCAATACATTTTTCAAGCATACATTTTTTATTGAAATTTGTTGTGATAAAATTTGATCTATTTTTCAATCATTACAAAATGTAAATTAAAGTCTGTTAATGAAATGCTATTTGCCATGATTATCTTTCTGATTGGCTACCAGTCAAAAATACCAAGCTGCTTTGCTCCTTTAGCTAACCAAGCGTGAAACGGATGAAGTTTCTGACAAGAAAAATCCCAAAAGAACCGTCTGGCATTTCTGCTGTGGAAAACACGGGCGCAAAAAATCTGAGGAACTCCTGGCCGACTTAAATTAAAGTTATGAGGCTGCATTTATGGTAAACGAATGTTGTCCCCTTCCTAGAATAATGACCTAAGTAATTTTTTTTTGCCCAATCACAGAAGAACATTTTAGCCCACCTCAACTATGTTTAAAATGTAATGCAGAATTATGACAGTTGAAAAATCACTATTCTGATATGCATTTTAATTTGTTGTAGGGCGAAGATAAAAAAATAAAACAATTATAAAGCCTTGAAAAATTTTGGTTATGGTTAAAAATGCAGAATGTTTCTAATTATTTGAATTCCTTAATGAGACAGAACTAAAATGCAAGATGATCAACTAAAAATGAATCCCCAAAATAAAAAAAAGTATATAAGAATGCACATTTAATCACAGAGTTGTATCTGCGAGTCTGCCTGCTCTACAGGGAACTCCACTTACTCAGGGATTCATTGCTTCATTCTTAACAGCAAATCACTGCTTAGACCTCAGGTGCCATCCTCTGGTGTTTTGAAGCTACTGCAGCTAAAAAAAAAAAAAAAAAAAAAAAAAAGCCTGGATGGGGATACAGTGATGTGAACATCTCTGTGTGGTGTTGTTACCCTCAGGGTGCAAAGGGCTCAGCTTGCAGAAGTTATTGACCGGGGTTAAGGGGTCAGCCACAGTGTGGTGACCAAACCAAAGACAACAAAGTAGCCCTGAGTGTCTGCATGCATAGTTACACCTAGGTGTGGTTTGCAGATTTCATGTTCCATCTCTGGTTGGACCTCCCAGGATTCAAGGCCACCAACAGTGTCGGGCTTTAAAGGAATTTACTCCATTTTAGACACAAAGATGAGTTGCTGAATGCCTCACGATGGTGGTTATAAACACCACAGAGAAGTTGATTACTATATCAAACTTAACTTTCTAGAGCTCAAATCAAGTTTATTTCTATAGTGCGTTTCAGCACCAAGGCTGTTCAAAGTGCCTTACATCATAAAGACACTTTACAGTCACACAGTATGAAACAAGCAATAAACATAACATTTTGTCAAATATCATCACAATCATCAAGACATACATCGAATATGTTGAGTGTTCTACTTACTACTAATCAAAGGCAACTCTGAGCAGGTGGTGTTTGTAGTCTTGATTTACAGAAACTCAGTGTTTCGGCTGTTTTGCAGTTTTCTGGAAGTTTGTTTCAGATTAGTGGAGCATAGAAGCTGAATGCTGCTTCTGCATGTTTGGTTCTGGGAATGCAAAGTTGACCGGTGGTCCAGTAGAACAGCGTTTGATGCACCAACAATAAGACATCTTTAATATGTTTTGGTGCTAAACCAAACTTGTGAAGACACTACTGTAGTAATCAAGGCCACAAAATGCAGGGATGAGTTTCTCAAGAACTTGCTAACACATTAGTCCTTCAATCCTGGAAATGTTCTTCAGGTGACAGAAGGCTCGCTTTGTAATTGTCTTTATGTGACTCTGAAGGTTCAGGTTAGCTCATGGCTGTGTGGTATTAAAGGAATTACTTATTCTAATCATACCACAAAATAAAAAGCCAAAGAGAGCCTCCTTTTTCTCCAAAAACAAGGACTGATTGAATAGGCTTTAAACTATTAAATGAACCAGAACTCACACAGCCCAGCTGACGGAGAAGTTGCATGTGATATCAGTCCGTTAAGTGCTTCTTTCTAGTGTGCTGGCGTTCCCCTGAGAACGGCTGGGCAATCATTTCCTCCGATAGCCCCTTTGGGAGCTAGGCTGCTGGTTTTCTGTGTCCACTCCAATCACGTCGCTAATGGAGAGGCGGGTTAGCATCTGTGACAGTGGGAAACCAGATCTCCACTCCCCCCAGAGTGTGTGTGTCTCCTGCAGATAAACAGTTGGCAGGTTTCCCCTTACCCCGTGAACGTGCGCGAACACACACACACACACACACTAAGAGGGAAACGCAAGCTGGACGGGGTTAATACACTCCATTAAGCTCTATTACCCTAAACGACTTGGGCAAATGAATGAGGACTCACATTGCATTGCAAACTGTTTGCGTGCGCGCACGCACACGCACACATTTCATGTGTAATTATACTGTGAAGATATGTGACCCGTGAGTCATATCTCATTATCCACCAAGTGAAAGACAGCAGAGAGAGGGAGGAAGAGCGCGGCGTTACTACTGTACACCGGGCACAATCCACGTCTTCAATCTGCTCCTCAGACAAACCAACAGAAAACAGAAAGCGTCTCTCTGGAAGGTGTTGAAATGTTTATTTCAGCGGGCGGCTAAAAATGATTACAAAGTTCAGGCATAGTTCAAGACTGCTGCCTCCACAGAAATTGACTTCTTATTAGCAATGCACTCCAAAAATCTGTTTTCCTCGAAAAAAGGAGTTCAAGAAGAAAGTTAGTGTTGAAAGAAAACTGTAAGAAATCATGTTTGCAGTTTGCCATAAGCCGAGCAGGGATCACAGTTTCTGGCCACATGACACAAAACTGTATTTTTTGCTGTACTTTTCAGATTGTTATGTGTAACAAATCTTTTCAAAACCCTGTCTTATTTTCCTTGGATTTTAGTGTTTTCATTTGGCTTACAACCATCTTGAATTTAGCTAAACTGTTTTTTCTGGATTTTGGCAGTTCAGCCAAAATCCAGAAAAAACATCATACAGTCACCAATTGTGAAACAAGCAATACGCAATATATTTTGTCAAATGTCATGGATCAGCTGCAGCCATCTGATTTTTAATTTTATTATTATTATTTTTTAGGCAGACCTGTGAAGACACTACTGCAGTATTCAGTTTAACTAAAAATAAACACATGGATGAGTTTATCTAGATCTTGCTCAGACATAACCTCTCTAATCCTGGAAATGTTCTTCAGGTGATAAAAGGCCAACTTTGTAGCTGTTTTTATTTGTCTCTGAAAGGTCAGGTTTCCAATTGTCACATCTAGTTTCTAGCTGAAAGCTCTGTGCTGATTCTAGATCGTTCTTCTTTAAATCCAAACATAATTTCAGTTTTGCTTCAGTTCAGCTGGAGAAAGTTGTGGCACATCCACACATTGACTTGTTCAGTGCTTGGAAGGGTTCAGAGTTACCTGGTGACATCGTAATGTAGAGTTGTGTATCATCTGTCAGTTATGGTAGTTAATCATATTTCTTGCTATAATCTGATGTAGCAGAAGCATGCAGATATGAAATAGGAGGGAGTCCCAAGATTGAGCCTTGGGGTACCCCACATGTAATGTCTGTCTGTTCCGATGAGACCCATTGACACAAAGAAATCCCTGCTCTTCCTCCTTGTGACATCTTCCTGGAGGCGTCTTCTGCTGAGCTGCTGCTGCCGATACACTTGGACCTGTCTTTTAGTGTACAACCTTGTCTCTCTCCTACACAAAGCTACTAGTTAAACTTTTGTATGTGCTGTCTTTTGCCCTGTTGACCCGAAATCGGCACAGAGCCAGTCTGTGCCCAGCCGTGTTTCTGTGCTAGATGAATCATCTAATGGACTTAGTACTGCCGTTAACATTTTTATTCTCTTTAACACAGAACGTACTCCTGGTTCGGTGCTGCTGTGTGTTTATTGTGTGCATGGTCTGTCTTCTCAAACCCCTAGTTGATCGTAGTAAATGGCAATTCACACTCTGCCAGGTTCTGCTGGAAGTTTCTTCCTGCTAAAGGGGAGTTTTCCTGTCCTCTGTCGCCACATGCAACAGGTGATGAGATGGATTGTTTCAGGAGAAGTGACTGCTGCAAGTCAGTGACTCGATGCAATCTGTTGGGTTTCTTTAAATTTGTTTTAACCGATTTGACTGCTTTGTTTGGAAGTTAGAATGAAATTTGAATGTAGAAAATGCTCTCACTAAAATAACTTGTTTTGTGAAGTGCCCTACGACAACTTGAGTTATAAATTGGCACTATATCGATAAACTGATTTGATTGCTCTTGTTTCAAGAGCTTTTGTGGTCAAACAATCAGTAACTCTGTAGTTAAAATGTAGCCCAAAATGCTCTTTGCAAGTGAACATTTTAACCAAGAGTTTACTAGTTCCATCGCCAACCTATGGTTTGGTATTCTCTTCACAAGTATTTGTGGAGCCCTTTTCTTTTCTCCCAGATATTTTACACACCCAGAAACCAACAAAAAGAGCAGAGATCACATATGCATTAATTCTCTGCTGCTTCCCTGCACAGCACCAACACTGCCGAACGTCTGAATGGATTCTGAACAAAGACGCAGCAAGTCCACAGTCCCCCTCAGGACTCTCGCAGCAGCACACCAAGCTACGTTGCTGCGCTAGAACAAACCAGTGGATAAACACTGTTTCAAAATGGCTGAAAGGAGCCAGCGATGCGAACACCTAAACACAAACCGCCCCTAACCCCCACCCCTCAGTCCTAATCTGTCTCTTTCCTCAGATTATTGCCATGAATGGGCACACAGAAGAAAAGAATCATCACTCCCCTCTTTTATAGCATTTGTTACGTGTATGTTCCCTGTATATTAAATTTGTCTCCTTTAAAAGGGAGTGACAATGTTTGCCATTTGTCTGTATGATACTCGCAGCTGCAACGAGACAATAAACGGAGGCTAAGCAGCAACGGCGCTCGGTAAACTCTACATTGTGGAGCTTGTTGAATTACCCATGAGTTTTGATACTTTGCTTTTGTGCGAATAGCTAATTCCACTAATCCCTATGGAGGAACAGTGAATAGCATAAATTCCCTATGATATCTTGTTCAGGCTAAACATTTGCTCACTTACGTACACACAGAGTACAAAAAATTCTTCTATTCACAACATTACAACAGATTTAACCCCTGCGCCCCGCTTATCCTGCAGTCGCATGCTTCGTTGCGTCATGGAAGTGCATTTCCATTTCAAATTACGGCTCAGCAACCAACGCTCAAAGGGCCCCAACATTATTTCCTTAAGTTTAAATATAAAAAAACTGTCCCAATTGAAAATGTCTCTGAAGACGGTTCACATCAATTGAGGTCAGTTTCACTGAAGCCAATGAAACACTGACCTGTCCTTTTGCGCTTCCTGATTCTTTCCAACACCTTTGTTACCCCCTTTATCTCCCTTTGCTTCTTGTCTCATTGTCCTATGTTTTTTTTTTTTTTCCACCAGCCTCACCCGCATCTCTTTCAGTTCCACTGGACCTCTCAGTGGGGCTATAGATTCCTAACTTGTCTACATTTACCCCCTGAGTTGGTCGGCCCATAGGCCTTCGAGGAAGGGCGTCTCCCCTTTTAGAGCCTTACCATTCTCCCAGAGTCAGCTCACGCTTTCTGTTTTCACGACCTCCGACCCCAGGCCATGGCAACATTGGCAAGAATGTCAGGAGTGATTGGCAGGATAAAGAGTGCTGGGACATCTCTCCTGCGCAAGCGGATTTGGGGGGCACTTTGAGGGGGCGAACAATGGCAGAATTGGGCTTGATTGGATCACTGATGAGCTGATGACTGTCAAAAGAGCACGTCGTCTTTACATAAGCCTGATTATCTCTGCATGGCGGATGGAGCAGAGAAGAGCTAGTCGCTGTGGGATGAGGTGCTGTGTGGAGGTAGGGGAGTTTTGCTCCCATGGAGAGTACGTCGAAAGTGGGGGGGGGGAGGACGCACACGAGGCGCCAGGCTACAGGGCTTGGAGTTCTCTCATCTGCCGGGGTCTTTTAATAAATCTATTCATGGAACAGCAGGCCCTTACACATGTGGGCATGACCGTAGGAGGATATTTTAAGGGTGAGGATGTGAGGGGGAGGGTGGCACATCGAGGGCAATTATTGTTTGGTTTCTGAGCGTCCCAGCAAGATGAAACAGGAGCGAAAACTGGAGGAGTTCATATCATGGGCGAGACTGCTGAAAGAAAGGACCATGGGGATAGGCAAATCAGAGGCAAATAATCCATAATCTTCCCTCTTTAACAAGGATTACAGCCCATCAAAGAGGCTGCGTCACAATACCAAAGTAGCAAAGAAGACATTGTTCACACAGAGAGTTTGAGGAGCGAGTATACGCCTCTAAAATGTCTACAGATTTAAGATAACCACTAGGCTGGCAGTGTTTCAAACAACAATATCAGCACTGATTTTAAGTTTCTTAGGAAAATGATTGCATCATCAACAAAGTGCTTCTAACCTTACAAAATGGGACTGACAACACAAATGCATTAACCTGGTAAAAACCAGCTCCTTGTTCCAAGTTTAACTTTGTGGGTCAGGACTCTCAGTTATTCAGAAACGGTTGCTTGTCGGAGGCGTGGAGTCTGTTGAAGTTTTAAACAATTCGATCTGATTTTACCCAAATGCTAACCTTCGGCTGTAACATATGTAATGCGGCAGTTCAATAAAGCTCGCTGGAAATTGCGCGTGCCGTCATCAACCCCATGGGGAGCAGGGCCACGACATCTTTGCCAGCAATAAAACGTCTTAAACATTCCTCCACTTTGTTCACTTCCTCCACTGCCATTGTCAAACTACAACTATAGGCAGACTGCAATTCTAAAACGGCATAAAATCTGCCTCATCCTTCACGACTCCTCCTTCTGTTTGCTGATTGGCCCGGTAGAAATTCAACCGGAGAAATCGAGCTCAATCAGAGGGGAGATGAGAATCGAGCAAAACCACTTAGGAATCCAATGACCAGACAACAAATGCAAGAATATCACAACAATTTTGGGGATTTCCTTTAAGCTAGGTGGAATGATTACACAACTTCGCTAAATTTTGGTTTGAAGTTATTGTGTATTTTTCTCTAAACCACACGCTAATATTTGTATAAATACATCTTAGGAAGCTGTAGAGATAGAACTTCCTTTCTCGTAGCCTCTGGTATTATTGTGGCTGGAAATCTCCTAATTCTTTTCTATCAAAAATGCTAGTCAGTTTCCTCACACTAAACAAGCTTTCAGGCCATTTCATAAGCTTAATATTAGTATTCTGCTTTGACTCTAAAACCAGTTTTGTTTGGAATAATTGTCCTGGAAAATCATCCAACACTGTCCAGGTTAAACGGTTTGGCAGCTGATTTAAAGGGAAGTTAACCAATCTGAAGGCAGTTCTCCTTAAATATTCCAACCACTTTGTATTGGCGGCACGTAACAAGCCCTGCAACATCACACTGCCACCACCATGCCCGACTGTTGTTGCAGTGCTCTTAGTTTTGAGTCCATCACTTTGACTCATTCAAACATCCTTCTTGTTACTGTGACTCAACAGCTCAATGTTATTTGTGTCTATTAGGGATTATTTAAATAAATTCCTTTCTTTCTGATAAGATGATCATTTAAATATCCAAAGTTTGTTGATAGCAAAGAAAAAATTGGGTCACTGCTTGCAAAGACGTAGTATATGAAAATTTGAGCCTGCGAGCTTATTACTTCTACATTTTTCTTAATCTTTCTCAATAAATAAATCTTTGTGATGATCTTTCTTCCCTCTGTTTTAAATTGTGTGCCAGACTACTTTTGATCAAGTTTTCCGGCTATTTAGGTGACGACGCGCCAACATAATGTGCAAAATTTAATATCTTAAAAAGACATTTATAGCAACACTAGCCAGAAAAAGCAAATCACGGTTTGAATTTTTTTTTTTTTTTTCCCCCCTCCTTTTTTTAAATAGGAAAACATATTTTGGACACTGTGTGAAACCGATTTAAAAAAAAAAAAAAAAAAAAAAGAAGCTGTCTGAAGTCATTTTCAGCTCCATCATGCTAAGCTTGCCGCGGTTTCCAACTCCGAAAGAATACCATATTGTTTGGGCGGGCAGAGCGTTGGCCATGCCGCCTGGCTGGGACGAAGTGCAGACGAAGGGAAGCGTGTGCAGAGTGCCTAATAATTTCCTCAACGCCGCTGATGGCAGTCTGTCAGAGTTGGCAGGGGAAGTGAAAATGGCCTCAAGTGTCTGGCGTCCTTCCACGCTGCTGCTCTCACATCAATGAAAACTCTATCATCATCATCATCATCATCTCTCCCTTCCTCGTTTTTTCTTGTCGGATTCACAGTTGGTCACACGAACTGTGGAAATATAGACAGATTGAACGACAGAGTTATAAGTATTCAACTTTGGTGTGTTTTGTTGGGATTTTATCAGATAAAGCAGAATATAATTGCAAGGTGAAAGGGGAAGAATATTATTTTTTCTTTTTTTTTTACTGCTAAAACATTCAGTCCCCTATTATTATTGTGATACCCCTGTGGGAATGCTGTTCTTTAGCTGGTGAGAGTTACTGGAAGACGGACTGTTCTAAATACACAACGACATTGCAACAAAACCGTTCAGGTGGGCGAATCGATACGAATATTGATACCAAGTTGGTATCATTACTGTATCGACACTAGGGGGCTAAGATCAATACTTTAGTGTCAGATTACACCTTGACATTTTATTTTATTTTTTCAATGTAGTGCCTCAACTCTTACTGTTTTTAATATACTTTGTTTAGTTAGGATTAATGGACACAAATCAGGTTAATATGTTATTAAAGTATTTTGTTGGCACATTTAAGCTTCGTCCAAATTCTGTTTGTTTGAAAAAAATCATTAGGAAAAACTACAAAAAATTGCTAAGTTTTAAAAAAAGTATTGGTATCAGTATCAGTATCGGTATTGGTATTGGCGATACTTTCCTATATTTACTTGGAATTAGATCGATTCCAAAATGCATTATCGCATGTCTTCACCTTTTAGCAGGGTGACAGTCCTAAACATGCAGCCAATGCCACAATAAAATTATTTAGATCAGAGCATTTTCATATGCTAAAATGGCCTAGTTAAAGTAACACCCTCAAGGAAAGTAGTAACCTGTGAAAAGACTAGAGATTGCTCTTTGCTCCATCCAATCTGACTGAGCTGGAGCTATTTCTGCAAAGAGAGTTTGGCAAAAAATATAATCAGAACACATCACATAAAGTCCCAATAAAATGCTTTTTAAGTTGTAATGTGGCAAAATGTAAAAAAAAATAAAATAAAATAAGGGCTGTGAATACTTTTCCAAAACAGCTGTTCTATAAAAACAAAGATAAGGTCAGTATGTCTTTCTATATTATATTTAACGTTTCCAATTTTCCAAATGGACAACTTCTCTTTGCCACTTGTGTTGTTTCTAAAATGTCACTGTCTCAGATACAAGTTATAGATTTTAAAAAGTATGATATTCTGATAAGTTAACTACTCAGCTGTTTGAAACACTTTTTAATGTAATGTTGAAGAGTCCAACCTACGGGTTCAGGCAGACGTGAATCCTCAGGGCTCAGTTCTGCTCCAAGTTGAGAGTCAGGTGGCAGCAGTGAGTCGCCCGTCTGGGTCCACAAATCTGGTGGTTCTGGTTCTTCGTCTCTGTTCGATGTTTTCTGTGTTCCTGAATTTATACAACACTCGCCTAGTTTAGCCAGATCCATCAGAACAAACACTCCACTGGCACTTATCAGCCAGAGCTGAACCACATGTTAATCCACGGGCAAAATCCTTTTATTCTTGATTCTGTCTGTCTGTCTTTTTTTTTTTTTTTTAGCATAAATCCACACACTGTTAAAGTTGTGCAGGGCTTCATCGCAGCGTAAACCCAACTAAACGCATGAACATCAGTTACTTACAAGGTTGTGATGGTTAAGTAAAACTAATGAAATAACAAAAAACTAAAACTGAGAAAAAAACTAAAATATTTAAAACTGTTGTTAATGGGAAAACTATAACTAGCTAGAACTCTACTGTGCATTTATAAAATCAACTAAAACATATTGAAATTATAAATATCCTTTGTTTTTGTGTTTATGAATCTATTTATTAGCCTTTTGAACTGATGTGAATTTAACTCTTCCCCCCACACTAGCAGTCTTCGTCAGCTGTCAGCAGATTATGACCCTTTATAATCCTCCTTGCAGCATTTACGCTAGTCGGCAAAATGGCGACTAGTTGGAATAAAATACCAGAGTCGGTTTTTGTTCAACAACAATTGACTACTTTCACCTTTCTCAATTCTGCACCGACGTAAGAAAAAACTAAAACCACTACAACTAAACTGAAACAAAATCCTTTACTAATAAAATCTAGCAAAAAACAAATTAAAGCTAAATGGTTTAGATAAAAAGTCACAATAAAACTAAACCATAATGGAAAAACCCAAAACTATTACTACGTTTACAGTGGACTGTCACAATAAGAGCTGAACCTAACAGCCTCAAACGCTGATATGTTTCTAAACCAAGCACAGAGTGGGTGAGGTGGTGGTGGTGGGGGCACAGCTTTGAGAAACGCTCACCGTTAGCAGCCCTAAGACCCCCCACCGTCCAGCCTCTTTCACACTGAGCCTCCTCTCCTCAGGCCTTTGACCATCACAAGGATGCCACACAAACCCCATCCCCTCCCTCCTCGTGGGGCTGCCGCCCCCATACCGGCTGCTGGCCTTTTCCCCGTCGTCTGATCCATATTTCAGAGGCGGCAGTGGAGACACCGAGGGGGTTATAATCCCACATTAAAGAACCGAGGCCCGGCGTTGTGAGCGCGCGGTGCGCCAAGGTTCACAAGGTCCTACAAATCTTCAATTTCTGATTTCCGCAGAGTCTGCAGTCAGTTCCAAGGTGCTGAGCCGAGGGAAGAAGATCATGGTGAAAAAGACACAGTCAATAGTATCCATTTTAGGGGATTTTTTTTTTTTTGTATAATAACATTATGTTTATGTAAAATAACCCTAAATTGAAACGGCTATCTCCTGTGACATTAAAGTTTTAAAACAATAATAATAATTCAGTCTGCTCATTGGTCAGATGCAGAGGTGGGTAGAGTACCCAGAAATTGTTCTCAAGAGTAGCGATACTTCAACGTATTTTCACTCAAGTAAAAGTAAATAGTAGCTGTCCAAGAAGAAAAAATACATATTTGGTAAAAAGTCAGCTGCAGTGCTGAGTAACTGATGGTTTAATATTTAGAGATTACATCAGCAGACGGACCAAAATAGGAAGTTAGGTGGAAATTTTAGTGTTTGAAAGACCAAAATGAAAGTCATCCATATAAACAGCATAATTACAAAAATAACAATAGCAGGTAGAAGGAAAATTTTCATCCAAATTAATATAAAACTTACAAAACTTTAACAAATACTTCAGATGTGTGTCTGTGTCCGGCGAAGTTTTGGTTCAAACAAGATTTTTCTTCATACAGTGAAGTTACTCACAGTGGGTAAACATCCAGGAATTTTACTCAAGTAAGAGTATCAATACTTCAAGTAAAAGTAAGAAGTGGTTGTCCAAGAATTTACTAAAGGAGGGGTAAAAACTTATGTACTAACAAGTATACTCAAGTACTGAGTAACTGATCTAAACATTGATCGTTTCGTATTTAAAAATGACATCATCAGAGGGATGAAGATGTAAAGTTATGTGGAAATTTTGAAAGCCAAAATGAAAATAATTCATATGAATGACAAAATCGGGCAAAATCAATTTCATTCAGTATAAAACTTATAAATCTTTCACAAAAATTTTAGATTTTTGGTTTAAAATGAGTTTGTTCTTTATCAGCGCAGTTACAGTGGATAGAGTACCCAGAACAAAAAGTCATAAAAAATATTCCTAAAAATAACTTTTTTTCCCCAAAAAAGTTACTCAAGTAAATGTAACTCTAGTTATTACCCAGCTCAGATGTGTAGATACAGGAAGTAGATTCTGTATCTACACAACAGAGAGTTTAATCATATTATTAGTGTGTTTCTGGTTACTATTTCAGTGTTCCATGATAAAGCTTTCATGGCCTTTTCCTATTTGTACATTTACTCTACAGCATCCCACAATGCAACATAAATCTGGCTACAGGAAGGCATTTGGATCAAGTTTGCGTCATACAATCTGGTAGCTTTGTCGGATCACATTCACTCCGTAAACAAACAAACCCTGTTTGGAACTGTACCGAGACCGTGACCTCATAGTGGTTGTTTTGGTCTAGTGCCATTGGCTGTTTCATCATCCGCACGCGCAAAGACTGCACCAAGACGAAGCGCCTCGAGGTCTTGCGATGAAATGTCTGAGGAAATGCCGTAGTGATGTGTGCTCCCCCACCTGTTGCTGACCGAAACATGGCTGCTCAACGTCTCCTTCACTGACGAGAAGGACACATTTTGTCTCTTTCGAAATATTTCAAGTTGTGGAAAACGCAAAAAGTCATGGCCTGATGTTTAAAGACGCATCGACCATCTCTCCACTTTTAAACTAGCCGACGTACTGCAAAGTTCTAGAGGTTAGCTTCAAAACCGCTCAATTTCTGTTTCAGTCAAATCTTCACTATGGTTTAAAGTTTCTGTCACGAGATGCCAGAGAAGGTGATGGAGCATGCGATACAGTTCTGCACAAACTTCACCAAAGAACAGAGAAATTTGTTCACTGCCTGGATGTGGCGAGAACAAGAACAAAGTTCTTTGCAGCCAAAACATTTCATACATCAGTAAAAGTAAAGCGCAGAATGCCTGGGGAATCATCATAAGTCTCCCTAGATGTTCCTGCACATTTAAAATCAGGCAACACATTACAGGAGTTCTGCCCCGAACCAGAGTCGAGAACAAACTACAAGAACTCTCAAGGTAAACCACATTTACCTGTTGTAGTTTTTTACTGGCCTTCATACAGCACTACCTCTGCCTCAAACGTTGCAGTATACTGCAGCCAATCAGCCAAAAGGAGGCTACAATTTACGAACCTTAGGCTATTTTGGATTCTTATCTGAAAATATTCTACTATTGCAACCGACAGTGTTTATGTTTTAAGAGATAAACCCCAACGGCTTTGAATGGATGATAGACTAACATCGCCCTTAGGGTAATAAGAAAAAACTTTACATTTTAACACAGTTGGTAACCGTATGGGTCCCAGACAACATTTTTCAGACCGTTTTCTACCCATATGGGCCTCATAACGTAAATGTTGGCTGCGTCCAATTGGCATATCATTTAACCAGCCTGGATCTACCTCAGTAACTAATATGTTATTTTCTTCATACAGTGAAGTTACTCACAGTGGGTAAACATCCAGGAATTTTACTCAAGTGAGAGTATCAATACTTCAAGTAAAAGTAAGAAGTGGTCGTCCAAGAATTTACTAAAGGAGGGGTAAAAACTTATGTAGTAACAAGATGCTTGTAGGTATGTCACTCCATAAGCAGCAGAAGAAGAAAAGAGCATTAGGTGCTACCATGGCGACTGAATCTAACAGGTGTTTGTTCTGTATGTTTAAGTCAATTTACAGAACAAAAATGATGATAAATAGATGTCATTATTATAACTATGATAAACAATATCTTATTTTAAGACCAGAACAAACAAATGTTTTTTTTTTTCTGCTTTAAGGAAAAAATTTCAGTACTCATACATTTTAGGTTTGAATGTTTTTGCAATCGTGTTAGTTTTACACATGCTTGTCAGATTTCTCCTAAAAACACTAACAAAAAAAAAAGTGGAGAATATTTCAATAATAAACGATTATACTGACATTTATTTAGGTCCCAAAAAAATATACTCTTTAAAGACAAATTCATAATGTGTATTTACAAATTTCCAAGGTTTTTTTTTTTTTCCATTCACAACAGAAGAGCGGAAGAAACAAATAAAAAAAAAACACATAAAAGAAGAAGAAAAAAAACAAGCAAATCTCTGACATCTCCTTTGCATGTGGATGCTAATACTATAACTGGTCAAGCTTTCAGAAAAATAGCCTTCATTTAACTGTTCTCCATTAAATAAAATTATTCTTTTTTTTTGCTTTCCCCCCGTTTTTTCTTATAGAAAGTTTTTTGCTTCGTCTTCTCATAACGTCGTCGTCAGAACTCGCTGTGGTGTCGTTCCGTGGTGTGGTCTGAGAGGGAAACAGACGAGTTATTAAAAATAAGAAGAAGAAAAACGGAGCACAGCGTGTCATTCATGCACGCGTTGTTTTAATATCAACTCTCTGCTTATGGAAATTAAATAAAAGGGTTTGTGTCTCACTCCACTTCATTGCTGATGTTGCTATCTCACACATTAGCCCCATTCGCAGAGGGGTGGTCTGTGGGGGGCGTCTGAATAAATAGTGGCACATTATTTAAATGACATTAGGTGGTGATAAAGCCGCGGAGGGAGCAGGAGCAGGAGGGCTGATATCTTGCTCTGCTGCCTGGTGAGGCGTTTAAGTGCTAAATCACATGATTTATGCGCCCGCTGCCCATTCGCATGTGACGCTGTTTACCTCTGCTCTGAGCTTCATTTAGCAGGAGCCTTACAGAATTAGAGCTGACGGTGTCACAATAATAACGCGTCGGGAATGATCACCTGTCAGTGATGAGCTGAAAGGGAGACTTCAGGGAATCGGGTCTGGGCTCGCTGTCCTCATCTGCAAAAGGAGAAAATAAATAAAATCAGGTCTTATCCAGAACTAATGTCTGCTTAAATGTTTACTATGTATACATATTTATAGCAATATTATTATGGCATGACTAATTCATTTTGATGTATTTTCTTGTTTCTGGATGACCTCAGATTTCATTTTTCTTTTTCTTTTTTTTTTTTTGGTGTGTTCAGTGAATACTCCGTGCAACTTTTTAAACTACTTTTAATAATTAATTGAGCTCCCTGTACTGTTCTGCAACTAGGATCAAATGGAATGTGAGCTGAGGCATTAGTTGTGAAGTGGCGCTATGTATATAAAATTTAAATTTAATGTCGTCACAAAATAATGGCCTGAATTATATATATTTTTGCCAAAAGTGAAGTTACTTAATTATTTTAAGAAGGAGGCCACGTGCTGTTAAAAAGTCACCGACAGATAATGGTTACCCGAAATAACATGGCTACCATCTCTTTTTGGGCTGAAGCTTCCCGATGACTCCACGTCGCTATCATCCTCCGAGTCCGACGTCCCCGCGCCGGCCGCCGCGGCGGCGGGCGCCGGCACCGCTCCGTGCAGCGGCAGGTGTCCGGGCGGCGCGCCGCCCAGCAGCGACCGCATGTTCAGAATAGAGTTGGCGTTAATCAGAGCCGCGTTGGCCCAGTTGTGCAGCTTGCCGATCTGGCAAGTGTATATTCCGTGACCCGGCAGCAAGGCCGGGTGGCCGGCGGAAGCCAAAGACGCCTGTTGCGCGAAGGCCACGGGGGGAGCAGTTTTGTGCGAGCCGCTGTCGGGGGCCGTGGCGGTCTCCGCCAAAGACCAGATTTTCGGTTTGCTCTGCGGCGCTCTCTGGCACTCCGGTATGCTCGGCGAACGCTCCGCCGCGAGCTTGTCCCCGGCCTCCGCCGACAGCGTCCTCCCGCTCTCCGTGGAGGCCTGCTCCCTGACGGAGAGGCCCGCTTCGCCCTGTCCCTTCCCGGAGCCGGGCTCCCCAGCTCGCTGCTCCTCCGGCCTCTCGATGTCGACAGTTTCCAAATCGATCTCCTCTTCTTCCTCCTCGTCGTCGCTGCCAGTCTTGCCGTGCTCGTCCTCGTTGTCGCTGCTGAAGATGCGGCCGTCCCGGTCCTCGGCGCTGCGGCCCCAGGTCACCTTGTTCTCCTTTTTCAGGCGCCTGCGAGCGTTCGCGAACCACGTGGAGACCTGGGAGAGGAGAGAAGACATTTTTAAATATGCTTAAAAATGTCATAACGCGCGCGCTGTCCTTTAAGAGTTACGTTTTATTTGTCTCTGCTGCTGGCTGAGAGAGCCGAAATCAACTGCAAACTTTTCTCTCTCTCTCTCTTTTTAAAACACTGCAGCCATTTCAACTATCTCATAATTTCTACGACAATTTATATATATATAAAAATAGCCTATATAACACATATTTTATAAAAAAAAAAAAAAAAAAAAAAAGGATTTTGCTAAATCGTATCCTGTTTTACCTTAATGCTAAAAACATTATTGTGCACCAGAAATCGCTGCTGCCGCCAACCTGTGTGAGCGTCATCCTGGTGATGATGGCCAGCATGATCTTCTCCCCCTTGGTGGGGTACGGGTTCTTCTGGTGCTCCTGCAGCCAGGCCTTCAGGGTGCTGGTGGTCTCCCTGGTGGCCGTCTTGGCCCGGGACGGGTCCCCGTACGGGTACTGGCCGTACGGGTAGAAGCCCTGAGCGGGGTGGACGGGCAGCGAGGCCGCTGGGTGGGAGCCCGGGCCGTCCTTCAGCTCGTACTGGGAGCCCTGGGAATGGCACCGGGGGGGAGGAAGGCAACTTGTTGAATGACGTCTACACTGTAAAACGGGATATTTTTTTTTTTTTTTTTGGAACGGATTAAATATTAGTCATACTTTAAATCTTACTAAAGCGTATCAGTTTTTGATGTTAAACAATGTTTACAATTTTGATTATAAGTGTATATTTGTGGTTTGTTGGACCCAAAAGTGAAGAGTGAGGCTGATATGTTTATATTGGTTTTTATTATGAATAAATCACCTCGCTAAATAGTAAGATTTATCGCAAGACTTGAAGTTGTGCCACAGTTTTAGTTTGTATCGAGCTTTAAATAGTTTGGCACTAGAGCTAATGCTAAGGTCAAACTTCCGAGCAAGATGAATGTCCTGCCGGAAAATGACACGTACCAGGGGGAAAGTTGGTTAGAATAGATTTGAAGTTTTATTCTTGTTTCCATCAATTCTTCAGTCACAGTTAAAAACCAGTCATTGATTTTTGTGTCTTTACAGCATTGGAGGATAAACTGGATGAGCAGAAATGATCTCAAAACTTTTTTTTTAGAGTGCAACTTATATACTTTAACAATTGGATTTATAATAGTTTGCTAAATTTACCCCTCTTTTTTTTTTTTGTTAAACTGCAGAAATTATGTTAGAAAAATGTTGGTTAAGTTTATTGGATAAATTGCAACAGTTATTTTAACCAGTGTATTAAATACTGCCCCACCAAAATTAACTCCAGAAATAATTGTTGTCGTTTCAGATATAATTGTACTTCCTCTCAAATTAAAAACTAAATAATATAGTTTCACTCCAAGCAACTAATACTATTATATACACTGTAGATTTTTTTGAATATGCGCAATTATGTTTTTGAAGTATATATATTGTTGTTGTTTTAGAATTAAATTTTTTGAACGTACAACAATGTCAGATAATTTTCCAATATTTTAGCGGTGTTATGAAAAAACGTCTATCAAAATTGACACGTATTAGTCAAAAATTCTGAAGATTATAAAATAACTCAACCACAAACAAATAACGGGAGCTAAGAAGAAATTAAACTTAACTTACAATACCGGAGTTTTGCAGAAATGGCGGTTGTTGTTTTTTTTCAGTGAAAAGTTCACTTTCTACATGTTTAAATGCGCAGAAAGGGGGGGAAACCACACGGTCTGCGCATGGACCTGTCTTATAACACCTGAGCGTCTAGAGTAGCAGCTCTTACCATCTGGGATATGAGGGCGAGGTCCGCCGCTCCGCTGTACGGCAGAAAGGCACTGTAGTTCGGAGCCGCCCACGGGCTTCCGTACATCCCCAGCATAGAGCCGACAGCCGCGGCCGTAGCGGAGGAGCTCACTGCGCCCTCCGTGCCTCCGTCCCGGGCGGCCGAGGCCGGCCGCTCGCTCCCGTACACCTCGTGTGAGGCACTGAGGAACTGGGGGAACCCCAGCTGAGGGAAAGACATGTCCGGGGGAGAGGGGGGGAAAAAACAGTCCGTGCGGTACAGAGCTCCACAAAAGTCAAAAGAGGAATACAGCAAGGAAAAAAAAAAAAAAGAAAAGAAAAGAAAGAAAGTAGGAATCCTCAGATATAAAAAAAAAGGGGGAGGAGGAAGGAGGGTGGGGGGTTGCTGTCTACACCTAAAGATGCCCCCTTTATTTCAGAAACTGCCAAGCGTCTCCTCCTCTCCGCCGCCACGGAGTAGCTAATGTCAGAGCCGCAGTTTGGCACCTCGAGAGCGGAGTGATGCGAGCGTCTGGCCGCGGGAGCTTTGTGGATGTGGAGCTGACGGACTGATTGGCAGCCTACTTAAGCACCAAGCTCCTCCTATGCCCGGGGCAGGCGATTAGTGCATTGGTTAGCCCAGGTCGCGCGTATGTGTGAGTGTGTTGGCGAGTATGTGTTGAAGTGTGTGATTTAATTTCAGCAGAGCGCACGTGTGATAGTGTGTGCGTATATAGGCCTGGGTGTATCATTATCATTATTATTATTGTTATTTAATGTTCGTAATTACCTGTTTTTAAAAATTATTTTCGGAAGATATTTTTGTTGGGTTCTCGGGGACATTCTTGCCACGTAGATCGGCGCCGCTGGCATCAGTCCTCGGTCAGGTCCCCAAGGGAAGTCCCGTGATTACAGTCAGGAGTCAGTGGAGCATCGTGTTTTCAGGGCAAAGATAAAGAATGCTGAAGGTAATGTCAGAGACGGAAGAGGATACCAGATGGTAGAGAGATAGGGAGGACTGTGGAGTGAAAAATGACTAACAGGGCCGGCCAAAGGCTGTATGAGGCCCTGAGCAGACATTTATTTGGGGGCCCATTGCCAGCTAGCCCAAGAAGGCAAAATATCATAATTGGTCTGACATATTGATTGTCAGACCAATTATGGTCTGACAGTCCATAATTGTCAGATGACAATATGTTGTCATATTCCTAAAATATGACAACATATTTTAAGAATGTTGTCACCTTCCTAAAATAATGGCTAAAGTCATTTTTTAATTATTAAATTTTTTTTGCCTAATTCATCTTTTGGCAAAAAATGTGTTGTTGTTTCTATTATTTTTTAAATATATTTTTCAAAAATTACTTTTGGTAAAAAAATGACTTGGGTCATTATTTTAGGAAGGCGATGACGTACAATTATATCATCCATTGAATGTATTTATTCTTCTTATTATTATAGTTTTGAACCAACCTCCTTTTATATAGCTATTTTCAATAGCACTAAGGTAACTTTGAGTTGTCTTCACTTGTTAACAACATCTGCACTGAAGTTGGCCTAGTGCTTAGTATGTTGCATTCACTGGTCGTGAAAATAATGGATTTTTAAGTTTCGGACTGGTTGAATATCCAAGTATTTTGTTCATTAGTTGATTATTTATTGCATCTCTAAGTTTAAGAAGTAATTATAAAGTGCTTACTGTTATAGAGTAAGACAGATGTTACCTGGTAATGCTGGCTAACCTGGAGTTGACGAAAAGTCACCAAAATGGAACTCGTAGTTTGGCACCAGTAGTTTTATAAAATATGATAGTGGAGCTATTTTGGTTTCTGTTGCGATCCTTCAGTGTTAAAAGCTTCATTCGTGTTTCTGTTTTGATCGTTATCTGATTGTTAATTTGCTTAGATCTCACTATTTCAGCCAATTTTCAATATTTCTCCCTTTCTCAATTTACCAGTATGCTTCCTGTCCCAGCTGCTCCACATCTCCTGATTTCCCTCCGCCTGCTCTCTTCCCCAGCTGCCTCCACATGATTAGCCCTCCTGGTTCCTATGCCTCTCTCTCCCCCCCTCAGCGTACTGAAGCTTTCTGCTTTGTTCTCCACCGGTTTCACTGTCCGTCTTTCATGTTTCTCCTCTCCCAGTGTTTTCCTCCGTCATACATTTCAAGTTTCGTTTTGTTCATTTTTCCATTAAAAGACTCGGTTCCTCCTCAGCCTCCAAATTTGACAGTTTCCACATCGTGACTGTGTAGAAATAGTTCCAAACACAAAGGTGTGTTTTGTGTACACAAGGTAAATAGTAGTAATCTTGTTTCAGCCGGTTTAGTAGTGCAGAAACAACTTTTCAAAAGCCCGTTATGCCTCGATATCGTAACCAGCCCGTGTTTACTCCATTCTATTCATTTTTTGGAATAAATTGGGTTGAATGTGTTAAAGTTTTTTTTTTTTTTGGTCCACATGAAAATTGACTAAATCTTGTTGATCTTCTTTCTCAGCCTCGAGAAATAGCAACAACAAAAAAATTAAATTAGCATTAAAATGTCTCTTGTTTACTGTGCGAATCCTGAAATGTTAAGATATATATATAAAAATAAAAAAATTGACTATTAATCACGTTTGTGATTAATAAACTACAAAAGCAGTGTTTGAAGCGTCTCACGGTTGTTTGAAACGCTTTTCCAACATGAGCAACAAATGTCTCTGAACATAGCCGGCGTTTGACTAGATCTGGAACTTTGTCAAATTGTTCAAGTTTTCTAAATCACTTAAATCAAAAATATTACGTTTTTGCATTGCGCCATAGGTTCTCGCAAAGCATGCGTATGCCTCGGGCCGGCTCTGCTAAGAGCAGGAACAATCCGATGCTCCAGATAAAAAAATAAAAAAATAAAAAGTGTGATGTTTGGAGAATCGGGGGGAGGAGAAAAAAACTGGTTGTTTCCTCATTGAGGCGTCTCGGCCATCACAACAGGCACTCTGCTTAGGTTTGATCAGTTAAAACACACACACACGCACACACTCCTCGTGCCCACACACTCCGTCACACTCACACTCAGGCGGTGCTAATGAGGTCGAGCACCCTGCACCCTGCTCAGAGGCCCCGTGGCCCTCCCGGGCTCCCTCAGAGGTTAGCTGTGTAATTACTCCATCCCCATAAATACAGATTCATCATTTCACACTCTGAGCCTCTGATGAGCTTGGCTGAGCTGAGAGTGAGCGAGGGAGAGAGAGAGAGAAAGAGGGATGAGGGGTGTGTGTGTGTTTGCGTGTGTGTGTGTTTAATGATTTAATTACAGTGCTTAAAGCCCACTCTGGCTAAGTGACGGTCCGCTCTTCTGTGTCGTCTTCCTCCCGTTTCCTCTCCCTCTTCAACGCTGGCACCTAGAGGGGCTTTGCTCATGAATCTCAAAGCTGTTTTTTTTTTTCTTTTCCTAAACACACATTATGATGAGCGCTGCCACCGCCGTTATATATGTATATATGTGTGTGTGTGTGTGCGTTGGTATACATGGTTTAGCCTACCTTTTGACCTGAATACGTACTTACGTTACAAGGACCTCGGGG
>CAEGAE010084531.1:0-13341 GCA_903067095.1 Girardinus metallicus
ACTTACGTTTTATAAATATTTTATATTTTATCATTACATCATAATGAAACACCACAAAAACCCATAGACAATTCTTATCCCCCCCCCCCCCCCCCCACCAAAAAAAAAAGATTAACTTCCATTTAAAGGAACCACTTAGGAATCTTGGCATAAAATGTATTCAAAGTTATTTGAAATAACAATGAAGTAAAGATGATTGATTAATAAGAATAGATGAACAGTTCAAACCTGAACATGTTTATTTTTCTTAAGGGAAACAACCTACTCATATCTAATCACGTTACGTTTCACTGTTAGCGTTTGGAGCTGACATTTATTAAACAGAAACATTAAAGCTCGTATAATAAATAAAGTCGCGTGATTATGATCAATATTTTACGCATCTAAGTATTTCTTTCTGAAGCAAATAGCAATAGACTAAACTGTAAAAAAATAAATAAATAAATAAATAAATACTGAAGCTTTTGCTGCACACTGGAAAAGTCAAACCGAAAAGAAAAATCAGTTACTGTTCCCAGAGGAAAAGTGTTGACCTACACTTCTCAATTGGACCTATACTGGTGTAAAATGCATGCGAGAAAACATTAAAAAATAAAACAAAAGGGGAAAAAATATTCACATAACGTGCCGAATATGTTATGAATGTGTACCTTACTCGGACAGGTCATGTCCCATCCCCGCCGCGGCTGCATTGAGCACAGGCTGCGCACTGAAGTGGAGTCTCCAGGTGTTGGTGTTGGTTAGGCTCCGTCTGTGCGTCTGAACGCGCCGTTTAACCGCCGCACACCGCAGACGCACCGCGAACTCCTCCTCCGGTGCGCGCCCTGCGGCTGAACCAAACACCTCCAAATCCGCGGGGCTCGGGTCAAATGTGGTTCAAGATCAGAGAAAAGTTCTGACGCAAACGTCTTTATCTTTTTCTGTTTCTTTGATTATTTATTTAGTAAATAAAACTTTTTTTCCCCACCTGCATCGTGCTCAGGCAATGTTCCTGTGTGTTTGCAGCAGCAGCTGCACTCTAATTTAGTTAGTTTTGCCTCTTTTTTTCACCTCTGCCCGGGGTTGAGCGTTTGTGTGGTGGGTGGGTTTTCACCTGAGAAAACGGGAGGTGAGAGCAGACAGATCACTGCTGCTGCAGGCAGGCAGGCAGTCGGTCAGTTTCCATAGTTGATGAATAAATAAGAGACCAATTGCAGTGTCGCGTCTGTGCAGCAGAGATCACAGTTACTGTATCAAGTGACAGACTTGTTAGTTTTTGTAAATATTTTTTTTCAGATAAATATTTACAGGTTAGCCTGGTGTTTAGCAGGGGCGTTGCTAGACCTAAAGCCAAGCTGGTTCCAAGGTTTTTGTTTTTGTTAAATATTTAATGTAAATGTGTATATTTCTAAGCCTATTTTTAATATATTTACTATAGAAGTATGTATGTTAATAAATGTTAATAATGCTGCCTTTTTTGCAGTGTTCTTCCAAATAATATTGTGGGACTGGTTGCCTTGCAGTGTCATTGGTAAATTTTCATCACAAATTAGCAATATATCAGTAGTTGATGCCGTTCAAGCTTTAGTAGAAAATGCTTGTTTAGTTAACATAATAGTTTAATCCTAAAATTTGGATAAAAACTAGAAATTTAAGTTTCTGGCAGATAGACTAGAATAAAAAATATCACTTATTATCCCACAGTGAGAAAAGCATGGCTATTCACACAAAGATAAAAAGAGGAGAAATGGGCTACACAGCAAGTGTAATAAAATTGCTGTCTAATCAAGGAATTTGCTGCTAATTTCCTCTCACTCGTTTATGTTTCAGTCTGTAGAACAAAACATTTCCATTGGTCAAAATCAACAGGCAAAACCTCAAAGGGAAAAAAAAATCGGAATTGGCCAGGAAATGTCTAATCAATGCATCTCTACTTTTCATAAAACCGTATTCAAATTTAGTCTTGAAATAAACGTTTCTTCTGACTTTTGGCCTTTAGAGTTGGACATGTATGTGCAATATACTTTTTCTGACATTTTATAGAGGTTTTTTTTTTATATTACTGGTTTCACCATTCAACCTCCTCTGTTACACAAAGAATGGATGACACGTTAGTCTGTCCTTATTCCTTTATGCCGTCTTCTCTGACTTTCTCTTAAAGTAAATCTTTAGGCATTCATGCTTATGCAAAGACCAACAATCTACTTTTTAAAGTGAATTGTAACTTACTAATTGATCATTTTCACTCTCAGTGCAATAATAACAGACAGAGGACATTACTGGTTTAAAGCATACTGACCGTCCTCTGTAGACTCTTACATTTAAGAATTGTGATTAAAGACAGATTTCAGATTAATTAAACACTTTTTCTTTTGTCCTCATTTCTCAGCGTTGACTGACTCTCTCAGCTGTAAACCACACTGCAAAAACCATGCAGCTCCATCCTCTCCACTAGAGGGAGGGCTATCGCACAAGAAAGCAGCTGCATAAAAGATGCCTTTCTTTTATATTTATTCCCCCTCAGAATCTCAGTGCAATTCATAAACTGAATGAATGACACTCAGGACAGTGCCAACATGCAGGCACACAATGGAAGACTGTCTGCATTTTCCTCTGAATGCAAAAACCTATCCATTACAAACGTGTAATTATTGCCCTTAATAGATTAATTCATGCTGAAAGATAGAAATGGGTTCCAGGCTATTGATGTAATTATTTCACCCAGGAAATTAAGTGACATTAAAAGAATGATATTGTCACTGCCAAAGTATCATTGATTCCTTTCGAATGCAATTAGCTGTATTTGAAAATGGGGACCTGCACACTGAGCTGTGTGAAGAGCGCTGAGGATCACTTCATTTGTGAGCGATATAAAGACCAAATTATCCCATCAAAGGGAAAAATCTATAACTGTAATGGCACAGAGCTTCAGGAATGATAACAGCAGTCCTGTTCAGTTCCCTGTGTGTTAACCAGAAGTGTACAGCACAACACCATCTTATTTATTACTTATCAAGAGGAATTATTACAGATGGAAAACAAACAATCATCTTCTGAAAGTTTGACTTTTAGTAAAGTATATTGTAGAAAGTATCATTGCAAACAAAAAGAGGGCGGAAAAGTGAGTGAGGATTGCTTCTAGAGACTCTAATTAATACTAAAAACTGACTATAAGTTATACAAACAGCAGCCTGATTGTTAAAAACTGTAAGAAAATAATATTTGAAACCAAAATGTAAAATATGATCTAAATGTTTTTATTTAAAACTGAAAACTAGTTGCTCTTATTATTTATTATTTATTCAAAATAATATGAAATATTATTCTGAATAAATTAATAAACTCTAACTTGTACTATCATTTTGATATTAATGCATGGAACCAAATACATATTTAATACTTGCTAAGTTTATTGGTAGTTTTTGAGTGATCATTGTGCAGAATATCTAACCTTTATGTTGTTTTTGCTTTTCAGTCTGATAGCAGCAGGTTAATTAGTCAGTTATCTGCCTGGGCAGAGCTTGCAGATTGCTGTGTTCCTCAGAATGGAAATCTAATTTTTCTTGTCTTGGTTACAAGAAAAACATGAAGCAGCCTTCATTTAGCCAGCTGCCTGGCAGTGCACAGCAATCCCCCCTGTGCTCTACACAGCCAGAGAAAGCCCTGTGATGGACTGGTCACCTGTCCACTGTGCACCCTGCGTCTTGCACAAAGAAAGCACCTCTATAACTCCGCATACAGTTACATCAACTGTAACTGAGAGGAAAAGAGAGGAAGTGTTAGTTTAAATGTTGAATTTAAACTGTATTACTTAAGCACCAATGATGGATTGCAGCTCTTTAATGCCCTTATACTTGCCAAACAGTTGTTTTCTTACTTCTTGTCAGTGAAAGAAATGTGTTAGCTGAACAACAGTGTGTAGCAAAATATGGGGGGAGGGTCAGTGCTGCCCAGCTATGCTCCATACAGCAGGTTTAGCTTTGAGTGTTTCTATCTGTAGGAGTAGTATGTATTTATCTGCTTAGCAGCATGCCAGATGACCTCCTGTTGTAGTGGAATAGCACTACCTTCATACTGAAGGTGTCTCTTTGCTTTCCAAACCATCACTGTACCTCTGTGTTGAGCAAAAATTATGGCAATGGTTAAATATGAAGTTCTTGTAAGAAAAGAAGAAGTGTAGTAGCTTTCTGTCAGCAAGTTGGCCCAACAGCAACAGGTAGGGAAAGGGCAGCATTACTTTACTTTATGTTCTAGACAGTCAGATAAAACTCTTTAAATCATAAAAGATTAATAGTTTAAAAAAAATCTGCCCAAGTTTCACCCATCTATTTGAGAAATAATACCGTATCACTAAAGCCTCTGAGACACAAAGCAACATTTAAAAACGGACCTCGTGCCCAATTCACGTCATGCAAGGCTTGTTACTTTTGAGATAAACAACAATTCAAATATGAGCAAGCATTTTATAAACAAAACAGAAGGTGTAACCTTTCTGATGGTTTTTATTTCTTATTTATAGTGACCTCAGGGAAAGTTTTACAGATTTTAAGTTTTTATGAGGCTGTTATAAAACAATGTTTTCCTCCTTTAAAATGTGTCTTATAGGTCACGCTTTAAACAAATCTCAGAGTCCCTGACAGTCGACCATGTAAATCTGTGTCCTCTGTCATCTGCCTCCATCTTTTCACAGCTTGATAAGAGCGGTGGACCGAATGCATAGCATTAATTAGTATCAAGAGTCAGTTTGATAGTAATCAACTTCTCTAATCACAACAAAGCTATTAAAAAAGGAAAATACAATTATGATGCATATATATATATATATATAAGAGCTGTAAAATCATTAAATGTTGAAAGTGTAAGCCATGCATAAATCCTATCAACAAATCTACTCTATTACAAAGCAGATAAGTCATTTTAAGAACACTTTCTGACAAAAGGTTTTTTTAGTTAACAAAGCATGATTGACTTATTTGTATGATGCATGTCATCTGGATATTTAGTGTCAGACAGCTGAAGAGACTGGATTTCCTCTCAACCAACCAAACTGTCGCTTTTTGCCCCAGGATCATGAAAGAATTTGATTATTTCATTTAAAGGAACAACCCAAACTTGAGGGAAGAGAGTATAACACAGGCCATGCTACGGCTAACATTGTGTCCTCTATTGGTACAAAGCGTCAGCCAAAGTCCACAGATCATACTGAACAATGCTTCTGCATGTTTTTCCACAATAATTAACTTGAGTTTCAGTTGTAACAATGTCTTCTTGATAATATGTACTGTAATTTAGTGCAGTTAAACCCTCACAAGTAAAGCACAAACATTATGTGGAAAAAGGTGACAACTGCACAACCACTACAATGTTTGCTAATATAAAGTAGATCGTTATGGTGTCACAGTTGTTGATGCATGCTGTGCATATCAGAGTAACAATAGTGGTCAGAATGACAGCAGAAAATAAATCGTTTCATTACAAGAAGTGTTTTTCCACTAAGATGAATTACAGATCATAACACAGAGCTTATAAAGCACCTCTGTAGGATCCTGGTTGGTTTGGTTTCCAAGCTCCTGATCTCACACAGTACTTTTTCTGATATTATCCTCTTCACAGGATAAATTACCACATACATTGTTACTGTTATTAACAAATGTTTGAGCCAGAACTGCTGCCACTGTTTTATAATGGATGGATTTGCTATCAGGCATTCCAAATGAAGCATCATCATCCTTCTGCAGCTTTCATCTGCACTTTTAGCTGAATTTTGCTTGCTATATTTTCCAGTATTTCTAAATACTTTTGATTTTCGGTCATGGAAATTCATGCTTTTAAGCCAGAGACAAATTAAACTTTGAATGTTTGAGCTGAGTTTGTCCTATTTAAAGAACAAAAATATGATTACACAAGCCCTAGAACCAGAGTGGATTTTTATGTATATTCTTGTAAAACCACTTTTAAATTGTTGTTTTGTTGTCTTTGCCTGCTGTGCCTATGTGGGGCGTTTTGATGAATTCCTACAAAAGCATGTTTGTTCAGCAGTTGCTGGTCCACACAGCTCCCCTCTAACCGAATTACGCTGTTGGTAATCCACTGAAAAGACACTCAGGGAAGAGGCAGGAAGAGAGGCAGAGGGAGCAAAACATGAAACCTACCAGACACAACCACAGATATGATGTCCGACCAACTTAAGAATCAGGCATCCATCTCCCGCCATGGCCAAAAAAAAACCCATCATAATTCGAACCCAAACATTTTTCTTCACGACTCAAACCAAATCAGAGGGTCCAGAGCTTCTTCTGTCAGCCTCCCTCCATCCCACCCTCACCTAAATTTCATTTAGGAGACATCTTTCTCCCTATCCCCTCACTCTCATGCCCTCTCCATTGATAGCTCTCCTCTCTTTTTGAATTCAGTGCACCGTAGCTTTTAAATTTACTTGCCTAACAAATATAGACAGCGAAACCTAAGTGTTTTTTGAAATCCTTGAATGGGCTTTGGAGTGCCTGCGCTGTACTGGGTGACAACAGTCTCTCTGTCTCTGTCACTCAGGACCTAACCTGTGTGTGTGACTTAGTTTGCTTGTCTACTTAAGTGTTTGTTTGTGTGTATGCGTGGTTGTATATTTGTTCCCCCGTACTCTGCACAGGGTCCTTAGCTGGGAGATGGGAGCGCTGGGTGGGAGCGGCAGTCTGGAAATGAGATAAGGATGTCTGATTCATAGGATCTGACAGGAAATCTATACACTGCAATGTTTATAATCCAGCCATTACTACACAGCCAAATGAAAGAACAATAATCCAATCATTTACTCCATATTTACCTGAGGCAGATTCTCGGCTTAAAGGAGAAGTGTGTCACGTGGCTGTAAAAATGGGCTGGTGTGGATGAAGCTGTAAAGAGGCAGATTTGAGCTCAGAGTAAGGAAGATGTTGAAAAAAGTAAATGTCTTTTTACCGGAAAGAAGATGGCTGACCTGTGGGAACTGTAAACCATTAAAAGCCAGACAAGTTTATTTGTAGAGCCTCATTCTTATACAAGGTACGTCTGAGTGCTTTAGAGAGAAAATAAGTAACAAGCCTAAGAAAATTACTTTAAATATGAAATACATTATAAGGACTAAAAAGAAATGCAGACATAAAAAGAAAGAACATCAAAAATCAAATCTGAAACAAACAAACCTCAAGTGGAGAGATGGAAATAAAAAGTTCTGTGTCATCATCCTAAGCCTAATCATGAATATAATACTTCATAACCAAGTTAGGTTAATAATATACACATTGAATAAAAGAGGCCTTTGAATTGAGGCATTGCTAAAAATGTATAGCTGTCAAATCAAAGACAGCAGTCTAAATCTGCAAAGGACCAGACTTTCAACCCATTTTTTTTCATCCTCCAATATGTTATGATTGTTTTCTGAGAAGTTATGGATGCATGACAGATGAGATATATGTCATTTAAAACTCTCATATTGACAGTCTTTAAATTTGTTGAAAATGCTTGGTTACATATGGGCCTCCTAACCGTTGAGGTTTCAAGCTTATGCATGTTGTGTTTTCTTTTAGCAAGATTTGGAGAATTTATGAGTTTTTAGGATGTGAAATTCTGCTTTTATGCTTCATACATCCAGGCAGGCAGAAACTAAAAGTAGAGGAATTTTCTGGTGGGGTTTACTTATCATAGAGGCTTTCATAGACAGTATGAGCTGATGTTCACTGAGCACAAGTGTGATGGGGGGGTTATCTTATTTGAAAAAGTGAAGGGGGCCTGCCCTTATCTGTCAATAAACAGTAATTAGATTTTGTGGCCGATAGCGTCGATTGGTTTCTAATCTAGCTGTCGCCCTAGACGTGTGTAATTAAAATCCTGATTGATAAAGGGGCAGAAGCCCGCCCACGCCACCACTTTAGTACAACCCTATCCCCGGCCCCTTCAAAACACAAACAAGAGCGAGATATGAAAGAGGGCCTGCGGAGAAAACTGCACTTCATATTGATCAGCTTTATCTGCTTTCCTATCAATGCCCTTTTCCCCACAATGCAGGGGCTGGTACAAAGGTTTCCCACGTTAAACTTCACAGCTAATGTTTATCCAGCAGATTTTATCTGTCATAAAGAAAATGCATTTTAAATGGAAAAGGTGATTTTGTTGCTTGTAATCGCACAAGTAAATGAGCCTTGTGTTCATACACCTTGAACAGTTTCACGTTTTGTAACACTATAGCTACAAAACTGTAATTTAGAGGGATTCTTATGTGTCAGTCAAAAACAATGTGGCGCATACATGTGAAGTAGACGGAAAAATTATGACTTTAAAATATTTTTAAAATAAAAATCTGAAAAGACAAGAAACACCTCCATGAATACAAGTGAAAACACAACAGACAGGCCCAGGCATGATTTTGTGGAGACATTTAGAGCCGTGTTAGGTTGTTAAACAATGTCTCAAGATTTGAAAATCTCAAGTAGCACTAATAATCCATCTGAAACTGGACGTAAGCTTGCAAAGCAGAACATTGGCAAATTTTTCAGTCTCTAAATATACAAAGACATGCCCTACTAGTCTGAAGTTTAAGCTTGTTTTACAAAGTGTTGACTCAAAGGGGTTGAATCTAAATGCACGCCAGTTTTCAGATTTTGTCATTACATAGTAACCTGAGTAATCACCAACCAGCTGAGTAATATCTGCACTTCATCTACCACGTCTTTGTGTTTTAACTCTTCTGATGAAAAATTATATAGATAAATAAGAATATTTAAAGTGAAATGTGTTGGCTGGCCTATTTATAGTGGAGTGTATTCAGTTTTTCTTAATAAAAGAAGAATTTCAAAAATATAACTTCTACTGTACATAAAATGCTTTTTCTAAATTTTCATACTGTGGCCTATTTGAAATATTTTCCTATTTCCCTGCCAAACAATAATTGAACATTAGTAACCTCAAAAGAAGGAAATAGATGAGAGTTATGTTGCTAGGGAAAGTTTTTTTTTTCATTTGTTTTATGGTGCTTCTTTGGCAGGGTACCCTTCTTAATAGAGCTTATGCGCTGAATGCACTCTGCAGTGAGGCACTTTAGATTTATTACTCATTTTATATCAGTCTTTCATAATTGCTTTTATACTCTCAAATCAAATGATCTGTCATATCTAACTTTATCATGATCTCAGCTGTAGCCGTTCTTTGTTTGATTCTTTCTTACTTTCAGATCTCTGTCTAGAGAAGATTGTAAGTCACATCTAGGTCTGATGCTCCCTCTGCATGGAATGAGTTGCAACGCCGTTTCAATCTTCAGATATTGATCTCAATAAAGGAATTCACATCAGCTTTGCGTGACCAGAGGAAGACACAAAACTGTATGCTGTTTGTGTAGATGTGGCTCCAAATGATCCTGAATATTGATCAGCACTGCTAACATCTTTGCTTCTGTTTACATTTTGCATGATAGTTTTGCACTCTTCCGTAAAATTGAAGAAATTACTACATATTGATTCATAACTTCATAAAATGTTTTGATTCTGTGATGCCAAAGGCATTTAAATCACTTTGTATTTGTTTAAAATGACTTTAAAGCAATAACATTTATAAAAATATATCTTGTGGTGTAAATTATCATTTTGACAAGTGCTAAGTTAATTTTAAACAACTGGAGAGATTAGATTTAGTTATACACATACACAGTGCTGCAGCTTTCCACATTGTCAATCTTGGTAAAGGTGTGCATAAAATCAGGGCAGAAGTATGTAGATGATCCAAAAATTGTACTAAAGTAAGAGTGGCATTAATTCAATGTTACTCAATTAAAAGTAAAATGTAGCCATCCTAAAGTATTTCATATAAAAGCTACTCAAGTGAGAAACTGATCAAAACATTAATCACTTAATATTTAAAGATAACAATATCAGTCAGCCCAAAATGCAAAGTTATGTGGAAATTTTGGTGGACCAAAGTAAAAATAATTTATATAAATAACATCTATAAAATAACAAAATCAGTCATAAGACATTTTTCTAATCAACTTTTTTCAATCTAAAGACTTATGAAACTAAAACAAGTACTGCAGGTGTGTGCGTGGGGGTGTGTGCGTGCGTGTGGGTGGGGGTGGGTGCGTGTGGTGAACTTCTGGTTAATAAAAGCCTGTTCTTCATTCAGGAAGTTACTCACACTGCATACAGTAGCCAGAAATTTTACTCAAGTAGGAGTAGCTATGCTTCATAATAACATTACTCAAGTAAAAGTAAAAACAACATCATAGTAAAAACACTCCTAAAAGTAAATTTTAAGAAAATACTCAAGTAAACGTAGCTGAGTAAATGTAACTCTGGCTCAGGGTGATATGCAGTATTGTGTTTTTCCACACCACATAATGTTTTACAAGGAAGCCAGCAGGATCGGGTTTGCTCTCAGCAGAGCACATTCTGTTCATATTTACAGTGTCCCCTGCAAGACCTGTGCTGAACTGTTAACACGGCTTCTTATTGCTTTTCTTCAACAATGACTTTCTTCATGCTTCTCTTCCATAAAGGTCCAGTTTGTGAAGAGCATGACTAACTTTGATTTTTCTTCAACACACTCTGTATGTTGTTAATTTATCACAAATTTAAAAAATATATTGAAGTGGATTTGGGGTGAGAAAATCTCAAAGAAAGGAACAAGTGGCATGAGAACTTTTGCGAGGCGTGGTAGATTTCTTCAGAAATAGTTAGATGAAAAATGTATCCTTGAGAAACTTGGAAGGAAAACTCCTGGATATAAAAAACCTTCTTGTTGTCTTGTGTGAATAATATGATTGGAGATCATCTTCTGCTTTTGATTCTTAAGATTGTCTCCTCTCGTGGTAATAAGACCAGCTCCCCCTGTGGTTCCATAAAACCAGAGTGACCTTGTTACCAGGGTGCCATGTGTCACAGCAGGGGAACCCAGGGGGAGAGGATGGGGTGAATAGATCATCTCCCTGCGCGCCTGGTACCTGTGCCCTGCCCGTCCTGTTCCCACCACAGGCCCAGTACCGCAGAGGCCGGTGTGAGGAAAGGAGCAGCTCTAGGCTCTGGAGAGCATGACTCCAATTAAGCTCCAGAATCCCGGCTCATGCTCCACTGACTCTGCAGCGTGGCTGCCCTACACAGGAAGACACACAGTCAGTCCAAGGAAATGAACTCTGTCACTACAGTAAAGATGGTCCCTGTGAGTTACAATTTGTTTCCAAATACATTTGCATGAGTAAAAAAAAAGTGTTGTTTTTATCAGGGATAATAATTATCCTAAAACCAAGAAGGAAGGAGAACAACAATCCTACTTGTTCCTTGATTTGAGAAGTTAAAAAGAAGTGGTAGAGTTAATCACATAGTAATAGATGAGTAATAGAAGGCCGTCATTTTCCCCTGTGATTAAAAATGTATGTTGCCACACGCAGCCTTTGGTGTGGAACTCTCCTGGAAAAAGAGCTGGTTAATATTCAGGCCATGTCTGGCTAATGTCTTAAAGTGATAAATAGGAGGGGGTTGCTGCCGTTTGATTGTTCTTCACAGGCAGTCTGGGAGCAGCAGCACAGGGGGATTTAAGGTGGAGGAATCCTCTCAAAGCTCCTCATTCATTCGCTCTCAGACGCCCCATCATTAATTGGACCTGTCGACATGACTCCTCTGTACCCTGGGCCACTGGCTGCTGCCGTGGTGGATGAGCTTTTTAAGACAGTTCAAAAGAGTCCTTGCCTCATGAAAGGCATTCAAATTACATGAAATTGCATTCATGTCAAGCCTTGAAGGCGTAGTCATACAGTACAATGGCATAATGTCTTCTCTCGTGCCTTGCATGTCTGTGCAACTATAGACTTTCTCCTGAGAGCAAATCCAAATAAAAAGTTGGCTTTGTTTTGTGTAAATATATAGAGAGCTAGTTTTCAGTTGGCTTTGTGAGAAATATAACATTGTACAAAAGTGGAGTGTCAAGACAAAAGATTGTTTTTAACATTTTTACTGTGCCTTTCAAAACTAATTTTATCCACATTATCACTACAAATGTCAATGTATGTTACTGGGAAGGGAAATTAGGTTTTCAAATTTTTCCACCAACAAAAACTATTCTGAAAACTGTCGTAGTGTTATCATCTTTTCTGCTAACTCAATCAAATTATATGGAGTTTCTATGAACAACAACTTTAAGGTTTTGGAGCATGTTGAGATTATTGTACAAAAATTTGTGTCTTCTGCTTTCCTTGTTCATGTGTGTGATTTTAAACTTCTGTCATGTTCAAAATAAATAAATAGTAATAATAATAACAATAATAATAATAAAGGTGTTCCCACAGATTCTCTATTGGATTTATCAGAACCATTCTAACATGTGAACATGTCAGAATCTTTACCAAGTGTCTTAAGGTCCGGTCTACGAGGGCCGGTATCCCACAACATTTAAACCATCCCAAGGTTCCTGACACCAAAATAAATTGGCTGAATTACAAGTTCTACAAAAACTGAGACAAAAATACTTTGTAGTGGTGTGTTAAAGCATAGATACATCAAAAAATTGCAGGAAACCGGCTCTCATGGACTGGACCTTCATACACCTTATCTAAATCATCCAGTTGTATTTGTAGCTGTATGTCAAGGATCATTGTTGAGCTCTAGTAGGTTTTCTTCCAGTGATAAATGGAATACATCCATTTATCTTTTTCAGGAGATAAATGGATGTATTTATCTCCATCCATTTTCCCACCAAAATGGGAAAAAAAATACATCCGCATAGCATGATGCTGCCACCACCAGGTTTTGGGATGGGGAGTGGTCTGTTGAAAGAGGTGCAGTGCCATGTCATTTTCACATTTACACTCAACTTTAAGAATAAGTGGGTACGTTCCAAACAGTGCATTGAAGTTTATGGATGTAAAATGACAAAATGTGGAAAAGTTCAACAAGATTCAACACGGGATATAACAAGTTTTAGATCTTATTTTGAAAAAAAATATGTATATATTGCAGTACTCATGAAAATTTCTCATTAAAACTCAATAATTAAAAAGGTTTTGGCAGAAAAGCTTACAATTCGAACAGACACATTGGTACATGTAGCTGAAGTGGAAAAAATAAATAATTTTGATCCCAAAACTCCCTTCTATATAAGGAGTAAAAGAGTAGCTGAGCCACAGCGTGGTGTCAGTTGTCCGTAGCACACTTTCCACTTTAACACTTATCTTCCTGAAAGTAGCTATGCAGGACAAGGTGAGTCCAGCCTTCAAAACTTTCTGATTTCTACTGATGTGGAGTTAGAAGGTTACCCCAGATGGGGACCAGATTTGGTTCACCATGTCAGCCGTGTGATACTTAAGTATTTATAACCATTAGGAGCCGTATATATATATATATATATATA
>CAEGAE010084538.1:0-43516 GCA_903067095.1 Girardinus metallicus
TATATAATGTATTTTTAGCATTTTTGATATTTTGTGTGAATAAAAGCTGTTTCTATTCTCCTCTTCTACTCTGTTTTTGGTGAATATGGCAATGATAACTTCAGTTGGGAAATCTTTCAGATTTATTAATGTGATGCTTCAACCTCTCTCTGTGACCTTTAAGCCCCCTGGGTGCCATTATCTATGTCAGATGTCAGCAGTAATTGCAGCAAGACATCCAACTGAGAAAATATAACATTGTTTTGTCTTAATTCATTACCCTTGGAATATAATAACCAACAATGAATGCATTCTAAGTGTCTTTGCAACTGTGTTATCGGACACTCTGATATCAATACGTTCATGGACTGAATTACATTGCAGTTTCTTTAGCATTAATTACTTATTTCGTATATTAAGTTTCTGTCTTTATTGTCGTTTTTTCCAAGGGGAGAAGATTTATGTGCAAGCTGTTAGTTCTTCAGAATGTCAAGCTCAAATTCCAAGTTATCTAAGGTTAACAAGATGTATACAGGTCTGTTCATGGTACGTTTTTCTCTTCTTTATTTTCTTTAAAGATGAAGGCGCTCTGGTGAGAGCCGCTCGAAACCTCGGCTTTGTGTTTTCTGGACGAACCCCTGACAGCGTGATTGTGGAAGTGGTAAGTCGAGACTGAACTGAGGAAAGTAAAGCAGGCTGTTGTGTTGATAGATGGAACATGGAATGTATATAACACCGTTTTCATGATTCACTGGTGTGATGGTAAACATGAACACCAAACTGTGGGACTCAGGAGCTAATCAGCACAATTTATGTTAAATGCTAAATATGAAATGTGACACATTTGGAGCATGTTTTTTGTTGAAAGAAATGGTCTCCAAGTTGTTCAGCCAATGATGGTGTAACGTGACCCTTAATAAGCCCCTATAAACTATCACCTTGCCAATAAACACCAATTTGCAAAAACAATAACTTTTACTATTTAAAATATCATAAAGATTAAGGATATGTTCAATGCTAGTCTTGTGCTTTACAAAAATAATTTCATGGATGACCAGACCATACCTGTGCTTTTCATTTTTGTCTCTTAAGAGTGGTCCAAAATGCCAAAAAAAACATTGGGGGGAAAAAAAGGAATGTTTCTATCAGTCTTAAGTTGTTTTAAGAATATCTAGCAAGTGTAAAACCTTCCAGTTTGTTTTACTGCTATTAATACTGTGGATTTGGAGCTGTTAGCTTAAGTGGCAAACATGATAATTGCACTAATGGGCCCTGAGGCTCAAAAGCCAGAACAGTTTCCTTTTTTTAATCCTCTTGGGGCGTATATGTTTGTTCCATTTCCTAATCATCATTAGAGCTTCTAAAGGTCTCAGGATATTTCACCTCGCAGTCTTCCCAAATAGGGAGGTTAATTGAATTTTACCTTGTTCTTCTGCCATCAGAAGAAAACTGATAAACAGTTTTAAAATGCAGTTACAGCTGATTTAAATTAAGAGAAAGGGTTTGCACGTGCTAATTAACGAAAGCTCAGACAGAAAACGAAGATGGAGGGGCCTTCATTGGATTGATTTGCTAAACTCGCATTTCGCTTAAAATATTTTCTTTTTTTTATTTTATTTTATTTTTTTAGCCTGGAGGCGAAGAAAAGTATGAACTGCTTCATGTGCTGGAGTTTACAAGGTATTTCCTTTCTTTTAAATGCTACTGTTATTTTACACTGAGATTCTTTTCCCCCGCTGTTTTCTTCACTTTCACCATCCTGTTTGGGCTTTTTGTTGTGCAGCACGAGAAAGAGGATGTCTGTCATCATGCGCACCCCATCTGGCAAGATTCGCCTCTACTGCAAAGGAGCTGTGAGTCTGTCTCTCTCCATGGCAACACATGACAGCCCAACACCACCATCGCCACTCTCCCCGCTCTTCCTCACATTCACATTAGGAAGTCTTTCTTTGAGCAGCAGGATAAAAGCTGCTTCATGTTACACATGTGCAGTGTGACAGACAGAAATGTTGGGTTTTATCTGCAGTGGTATAAGTCGGCAGAACCTTCAAAAATTTTTTCGTGCATTACACTGAGAATGAAATATTTTAAGTTCTATATTTTTAATTTAGTTTTGATAACTGGAACACATAATCAAGAAGATCACGAAAATCCATGCATATGATAATAAATGGAAACGGAGTCCATTTAACAACACAAACAATTTCAGCCGGTTATTGTCTCTACCCTCTGGTTGTTGGTAACCAGTGAGTTTTTATTTCCCTTCAGGACACTGTGATCTACGACCGTCTGGCCGACAGCTCAAGGTACAAAGAGATCACATTAAAGCACCTGGAGCAGTTTGCCACTGAGGGTGAGTGGAGAAATACTGCCCCCTGTCTCAGCTAGCCTGTAATGCACAGAAGACGGCACTTGTGTCTTCCTGGCCATGATCAGATGTTTTATTCTAGCAGCCCACTGAGGGGTTTTTTTTCTCCCCAAGAGGTTTCAGTCCCACTAATCTTTCTTTGGATAATTGATTTAGATGAGTATTAGGAGGAGTAACAACATAAAACTGTAAACTAGTTGGAAACTGCAGCAGAAGGAGCCCCTCATGTGCTATGTTCATACTGCCCCCTTGTGAAACAGCAGCAAAATTATGTCATTGGGAATATTTGACGTAGGCTAAATATAGCATTCTGGATGAATTGTGAAGATCCTTGAACTGTCAATTAGAAAGAGCTGGAAATGGCTAAAAACAAATGTCAGTTACTTTGAATTGTTTTGGTGGCTACTGTACATAAATGTGGTGTCATTACATCAATTTTTGCGTTTGAATTAATCTAATTAGTAAATGGAGAGCATGTGTGTACAGTCTAATCTCCGTATACATCCATCTCTTCTGTGAAGGTCCCAAAGGTCTGTTAGAGAACAATAGTGAACATGGAGATTTAAGAGACTCGACAGCATTTAGACATCAGTAAATGTCTTTTACGTGTTTTCACTTTTCAACAAGTTTCCATATTGTTCAAACAGAAAGTGGTGTTTTCTTTGCTATCTCCATTCTACAGACATGTACCTGTTTGTCTGAGGCCTGTAAGGAGTTATTAAAAGGGGCATATCAGTTATTTAAAGAAAAAAAAAAAAGAAAGCAAAAAAATTATAATTTTTCTACAGATCAACACAATTCTGGGCACTTTATGGGAGAGATTCAGTCAAAGCTATTTTCATACACTGTATAAAAAGACAATTTATTTGCTTTTCCCTCATGGTTTGACTTTAAATGGGTCTAAAATTTTGCTGCTTTAAGTCATTTATGTCTACCTAAATGGTTTCTTTTTAGTAAATACCACAATGAAGGATTCTTAGGTTAATTAATCTGTGAGTGGAATGGCACACTTTGAGTTGTTTTCTAAGGCATCACTTCAAACACTGCCATCTTTTGTGAAGTCACGAGAAATTAAAAAATAAAAATCAAGGTATCTGTAAAAAATGTGAAGATCTCCATTGGTCTGGTGTAGAAATGTAGAAAACACTGACATACACACAAATCCACAAATGGTACACTTCAGTAATATGGGTAAATATTTTTTTATTGAGTAGTTGTTTGTCAGGAGACAAAATCTGAATGAGTATTGGACACTGCTTCTGATTGGATGTCCAGTTAAAAAGTTATAATGTTTGAGGCTTGAAGTTGTGATTCTGCATTCACTCCTCCAGGCCTGCGCACTCTGTGCTTTGCGGTGGCAGACATCAGCGAGTCGTCCTATCAGCACTGGCAGGAGCTGCACCACCGAGCCTGCACCGCCATCCAGAACAGAGCCCTGAAACTAGAGGAGAGCTACGAGCTCATAGAGAAGGTTTGTGATGAGAAACGCTCTGGTTTTCTGTTAATACCCATTCAATTCAATTTAATTTTAGTTTATAACAAACCCAACTATGCTACAGTTATTGGCATCCCTATTTGTTGAGAGGACAGTGGTCAGTCATCTTTCAACATTTTGCCATGTTGGATGAATCGATGATGTCTCATTTTTAGTTTTTTGGCAGAGGCCACCAGAGTTTTTTTTTAAACATGTTAAGGAATAGGGAAGCAGGCCCACAGCATCATCGATCATTCACTATGCTGAACAATGAATATAAGGAGATTGTAAACGCATTCATACTTTCATACCAAGCACACCTCGGATGATTGTCAGAGAGCTGTAATTTGGCACATATGACCAGAGCTCATAGACCCAGTTAAAGTTGATGTTTTGTCACCCTTCTCACTGATTGAGGTGGAGAGATAATCCTGGGTCTTGTTTGTCTCCAGTTTTTATTTCTCTGATTGTAGAAATAGAAGAGGTGATACAGAGATAATCTCCGATACTCTTGTCTTTCCTATTTTCAAGACCAGCTTAATGAAATTACTCTCTGTGTCATATTTTTATAGGATGGACAAAGAGAAACTGTCAATTATTTGACTCTTTGGAAGTCTTAATTTAAGGTGAAAAGCATAAATTGCAAAAAATGCGTTGTTACATTTATTTCATAAAAACTGTTGAAGGTACCAATAATTGCAGCACTGCTTAGTTTATGAAAATATTATTTAACAAAAAAAAAATCCAGAGAATATACTAGCTCAGGATAAAAGTTAAGGTTTTACATTTTTGTTTGTGCAAGAATATGCTTCTCCAGTAAAAAATACATTTATCATAAGGCATTTCACTCATTTCAACATGTGGTGCCAATAAATAGGGAGGTGATTATAAGTGTAACTAGAAAGGCAGGTGTTGCTATACGTTCAGATGTTCTGAAATGTGTCCTTTTGGTTTGAATCTAAGCGTTTCTGCAGCAGGTAGTGTTGGTTTTCTATGCGGCTTGTGTGTGTGAAAGAGCTTCTCAAACACAGGAAGCCGCAGTTGTAAATCAGCCTTTTGGCTCGTCTTCATGGCTGCTTGGGGCTGCCCAAAAGAAATGGAGACAATCAATCACGAGCCAAACATAAAAGCTTTCAAAAAGGAAAATGTAATGTGCGCTGCCTAATGAGCCGAGTGTGGCACTGCGGCTGCCCACGATTTGGGGTTCACTGCTGTTCTGGGCCACCCACACCTCCACTTTATACAAATCAGCTCCACATGGGGGCAGAATGGAGCCACAGTCAAATTTTATAGATCCCAAGAGTTCCACAGTTACTGTATAGACTTTTACACAGATCTGCTTTAAAACAAAATCAATTAGAATGTCATTAAAAAGTTATTTTATTTCAGTGAAAAATTTTAAAAAATAAAGCCAAGCACATATAGATTTAATTCACACAGTGACTTTTTTAAGTGTTCATTTCTCTTAATTATCATGTTTATGGCTGGTACATCTTTGTGGTGGTGACTTTTACCTCGTCTCGCTCTGACTTCATCTGCAGCTCACATCTTCTGAATGTCCCCCAAACTCTTCAGTGGTCTTTGCTGCACAATCCACTAACAGCAGCGCCTGGACTCAGCTAAACTGCATCTGACACTGAGGTCTGTTTTAGACCTTGCAGATTGATTTATGCCAAAAAGCTTAAAGCCATTATTTTGGAAAATTTTCTTACAGTTATGCTAAATAAAATACCAGTTAAGTGGAGGTACTTTGTAGGAAGACTATCAGTATACTGGTTCCTTAGGTAGGAGATAATTTGTTCATTTACAACCTGCAGTTCTTTTTATACAGAGCAGAAGCAGATGAAGGCATCATCTTATTGCCTCAGTGCTTCACTGCAAATGCTACTTTTTACTTAAACAGCAGACTGCTTTTAACCGATTTATGAAATGGATGCCTTACTTCTTTTCCACAAACTGAGGTAAAAAGTAAATATTTTAGATATAAAAAGTTGATTACGACAGAGCACATAAGTATAAGGTTCTTCCGCAGGCTTCCTGTTTCCAGCAAACAAGCAGCCGGGGCTGCACACAAACTGGCATTAGGGCTCAGGTCTCAATTTAAAGAGCTCCTCTGGTCTTTCCTCGCCTGCTGGCTTCTGTCTCCCCACTGCCACTGGCTCTTGTCAAATCCTTGGTCTTGTGATGAGCCCTTACAAGTCCATAACCAACCCCTAAAAAGCCCCAGTTTCCTGAGAAACTGACCAAAAGTGTTTATGGGCCTACTTGTGTGTGCATGGGGGTGAAGAAATGCGCACTTAAAGAAGCTTAAAAATGTATCCAAAACCTCCTAAGAATTCCATGGTGGTTTTTCTGGGTGGTAAACAAAAGCACTTGGTAGATTTCTTTTTGACCCACATTAGCACTTACTCATATATATTCTGACCTTCTCTATCGTAGAGCCTGCAGCTCCTGGGGGCCACAGCCATCGAAGACAAGCTCCAAGACAAAGTCCCTGAAACGATTGAGACATTAATGAAGGCTGACATTAAGATCTGGATCCTGACGGGGGACAAACAGGAAACGGCCATCAACATCGGTGAGCAACAACAGAGAACTTATTAGTCTAGTTTCTAGTGCGAATATCTTAGTACACTTGAAATAATTTCACTTACAACATGGGAAAAATGTCTTGATAAAATTGAAATAATTTGCCAGTGGAACTAGTACTTTTTCATCAATATTAAAGAATTATTTACTGAAAACAAGCTCTGATCGTGCTGAAAAGTCACTTCTACTTTTTGCCTTATTTCAAATGTACTAAGATATTTGCACTAGAAACAAGACCAAACATACTTGGTAAGGCTTGGTGTTTCATGTTCTCTGTCATGTAATGTGGCGTGCTGTCAACCTCTAAAATCATCAGTGGTGTAGTTTGTAAACATGCTTTGCAGCAGAGTTTGTTTTAATTCTCCCTTTCATTGAAAACAACTGCTTGTACGCAGAGGGAAGCCACTACTTAAGCTTCATACAAACTAAGCTCAGCTACCAGCTGCATAATGACTAACTGCTGCTTGAATTGTTACCACATGTACAGTAAAAACATCTACAGTGCCCTGCAAAAGAATTCCTTCCTTATAAATGTTTCTTAACTTGTTTTAATGTATTTTATTGGGACTTTAACAAGTGGACCAACACACTGTAGTGAATATTTGTGAAAGAACAAATCTGAAATGTGTGGCATAAATACGTATTCACATTTAATTACAGCTTTAAGTCTTTTTGTGCATTACAGCAGCTTAACACATCTAGAGACTGAAATGTTAGCCTATTTTCTATTAAGCTCTGTCAGGTTGGATGGAGAGTATTTGTGAAAATCAACTTTCAAGTCTTGTCATAAATGTATTAGATTTATGCCTGCACTTTGACTATGCCATTCCAATACATAAAAATGGTCAGTATTTCCATTGTAGCTTTTGCGTTATACTTAGGACTTTCTTCCAGAATTGAGCAGCATTTCTCCAACCATCTGCCTATCATACCTGACCAGTTTTTTGTAAATGCCCGCAGCATTATGCTGCCATTACCATGGTGCGTAATGTGCTGTTAGTTTTACAAACAATGAGTGTTTTGTATGGAGGCAAAAAGCTCGATCTTGGTTTTATTTGACCAGACCGGCCTCTTCCACATGTTTTTTGTGTCCTGCCATGGATTGTGCCAAAGTGCAAAGAGGTTTTCTTTAAACAATTAAAATTTTTTTACACTGCTATATTAAAAACCTGTAAGGCCATTGTGCTACTGCTGTTAACAAAAAAGGGCTAAATAAAGATGCACATTTCTTTAAAAAAATTTAAACCAACTTTGTCATTTTGCACTACTTTGTTCTGGTTCGATACTTAAAATTGGAATAAAACACATTGATCTTTTGTGGTTGTACTATGACTAAAGGTGAAAAAGTCATGGATTGTGCAAAACTATGTAAAGCTGTTTGCAGTACAGACGCTTTTTTTTTCTCTTGATGTTCCTGCATCTTGACACTCTTTGCTATGTTTGTGCGCCTCCCTGGTACAGATACTCCAGTCGGCCTTGCAGTCATTCCTCACCCAGCATGACAAACTCCGGATAAGCTCGATGTTGTTGTGTCACACACATTTAATCAAAGCATCTGTTGCAGGATGATGTATGAGCTCCCTACGTTGACATGAAATAAATGTCATGCACATGTACTCAAGCAGGCCCCTCTTCTACCTCTCACTTCCACAGAGATTTTACAGTTGCAGATGTTATCTGAAAGGTAAACAGCCCAACGCTGCCTGGCCATTTCAGTTTGTAGTTCACGTCCTTGTTTGCCCTGGGATCACAGAAGTGGATGACTACCAAATGTGGATCAACCTTGAATACAGCCAACTCGGTAGCATAAAGTTTAGAAAAATAGGTTTTAAAAGTGGGTTCGTTTTTGTGGCTGCATCTACCACTGAGGCCTGACTGAATCAGCCTTTTGTGCCCACTGTGCCCAGATGTGAGGGGGCTCAGCTGAGGCTAATGCTCACTCGATGTATTTTCACAGCTCCACCTTTTGGCTGAGCTGCTCTGTAAAAACTCTGCTCAGTATTTATGTTATTTTTTACTGTTTTCCTCACTGAAACATTATTCCCATTGCCAGTGAAACGGCGCTCCGTACAATATTCCAAATTAAACTGACGATGCAGCTCAAGATTTGTGTTAACAGTTGGATGAAGCCTACACCACCCAAGCGACTGATTTATTACAAATAACTCCTGCAGAGTTCATGTATCTGGACATAACGTGAAAGAGCTTTTCTGTAAATCTGGCCTAGTTCTATAAAAGAGCAATGTTTCTTTCTCCAGAAACACAACCTTCTACTGCTTTTTCTGTAAATACGTTGCAGGTTTAACCCTTGGTTTGATCAGTCATGTTAGCAGAGAGACGCAAAATTAAATTCCTTTCTGGGTGCATACTTATCAACCCTGTTTAGTCCGCTTTAATCAAACTGTCATTTGATTGACTAGAAAGTCTGGTTGATTTGGGGAGATGCCCAGGTTTTCATATTCTTTCCACTTTACTGGTATTTTATGTTGGTCTTTCACATAAAATACCAGCAAAGTACATGGAGGTTTGAGGTTGTTACCTAATGAAATGTGAAAAAGTTCTAAGGATATTATTTTGTTGAGGTTCTGTGTGAAGAATTAAATCTTGCTTCCTTTGTGCAGCTGAGATTGCTGTGACACGAGTGTCGTTATGCATTCCTCGAGGCCTGCCGGATCCTCCTGGAGTTGAAAGGGCTCAAGAATGTATCTATGACAAAAAAACAAATGAGTGAAATGAGTTAAAAGGTAAACACATTAGGCGGAAGGGTTGTGTCAAGAATCGACAAGTGGGGGAAGGGAACAGAGACTGTGTTGAGATGGGGAGACATTTTTCACACTGGCAAATTTTTGGACGTTTTCACCTTTGTACTTAAGAAAACAATCTGCTAGACCCCAGACCCGAGCCCGTTTGAGCTTAACTCTGAAACATGTTCATTTCCTTTCTGTGTGCACACCATTGTTTATTCATATGCTTATTTCATTTTCACTCTCAGAAAATGCCACCCGTGTGTTCACAAGACAGGTTATGTGGTAATTTCTTTAAAAAAAATTCCTGAAATCTCTTTCCAGACAGAAGCAAAGTGTTGAAGCCCTCAAATATGTATGTGGTTATGCCACAGATGGCAGCTTTCTCATGCAGCCCCAGCACTAAAGTGAAGGCTTTAGTCTTGGTTCATGAAATATTTCTGTTTTCCCCCCAATGAGAGGCTCCATCCACCACTTGCTGGTGACCCTGAGTGTGTGTCCCGGCCAAGCACTGTGGAGATCGTTCCCCAGAGAGCCATGTTGGGTAACCCAGAGTTGTAACTGCCTGTTAAAACAGGAAACTGACAAACTCTTGTAAACCAAACTCATTAGTCATGTCCTAAGACTGGAGTTCTCTAGCTGTAACATTTAGATTTTTACTGCCCGTTTAATTTTCTCCTTTTTGTAGTTTTATGCCTTTCATGTACTGCATGACCCATGCAATGATTTTGCTGACCTTTCGGTCTTTTGTAATATATCAAAAAGCTTCAGTACATGTTTTTATTTTATTTTATTTTTTTTCTGTGATCCTACAGGACATTCCTGCAAACTTCTTACAAAGAACATGGGCATGCTGGTGATTAATGAAGACAGTCTGAATGTAAGTATTTTTGAATTACTTTGATCATAATTAAAAATTATCTGTATAAAACTAATAATGTAAAAACAATGAAAAATAAATGTAAAATAATTACTTTTCTTTTAATTTGTATATCTGTACATATCTGCATTTCCACTCTCAGGTTTTTGTAAAATTCGGTCATATGATCTCTCTTTAACAACTACTGTATGGTGGATATTTAATACCGCACTGTAAAACAGCATTTTACTATTATTTTAAAAGATAAATAGAGTTAATGGTTCAAACCATGGGCCTCCAATTCCTGCCTTCGAGAGCTTTTGTTCTGCACCTTTAAGATGTATTTCTGCTCAAACACATTAAGTGGTTAAATTATAACCTCAGTTTGCCATCAAGTTCTGCAGAGAATTAGACATTCATTGACTTAGAGACCAGAAATTCAAACTGATTAACATCTAATTTTAGCAATTTGCACAGTCAGCCCAGCTAGTATAACTTTAATGCTAAGATTTTGAAGACCCTGTGAAGATTTCCAAACCCAGTGTTGTTGCATGATAGAAGTTAAAAGCTTAAAAAAAAGATAAAAATGTTACTGTATCATGTTCAGCATTCCTCTTACCTGCAAATCTTGCTCTATCTTGCTCTCCTACAGCCTGAATGAACTGCATACATGTTTAAACTTGCTAGAGAAAACAGTTTCCTCTAAGTATCTTTTTACATCACTGTTGTCCTTTTAACATTTACCTTACTAATACTGAAATAAACTTTTTAAACTAAGTTAGCTGTCTTAACTCAGTAACTACATCCACACTAAAGAGTGTTGTTGAAGTTGATTGAACTAAAACTTTGCTAATTTTGGGGACACCAGCCAAGTCCTCTGCTCATCTGTAGTGTAAACACGTTTCTGCAGAATTTACATCTGTTGTTTCTACATCTGTTCTGAAGATCTATTATTGCAAGATGTTAAAGAAGCTTAAAATTCTACTTTTTAAGGAAACCTCTGCAGAAGTTTTATTAAATGTCAAATTGTTGCTGTGGGCATGTACTTTTACATGTGTATTTGCAAAATCTAAATAGGGCTACACACATTTTATGTTGATTAATAACAATCCATCCCTTGATTTGGGAGTAACTCTTAACTATCCTCACTTAGTCTTTCGGGCAAATCTTTCTTTGCCAGAAAGACTTGCCTATATAAAAGGATCAGGCCACAGGTTGCCTTCCATAAAAACCCAGCCCACATCCTGAAATCTGCATTTAACATGACGACACCCAACAGGGAAGTCTGTTAACCCCCTTGCAGGAGAGCCATGTCTGTTGTTCCTGCGATTGAAAAGGGCAAGTCCCTGCAGTTTCAGCAGGGGAAAAGCTACATATGTCGACTGAAGCCAAGACTCCACTGGTTTCAGCTTTGTCAAAGACAGGAAAAAGACGAAAAGCCGTGAATGAAGCGGCTGGAGGGGGTGGTTCTCAGTGATGACGGACGGCCTTCACTCTGTCAGACGTTTGTTAAACGTGATAAATGGAGCCGAGGTAGAATGTTAGGTTGGTGCATTCATACAGCCCACAGGCCAGTGCTTTGAAATGTCAGCTCCCATTCTGCTGTGGTTGAGCAGATGCTTACATAAGGCAGTTTGTTAAAACTCAGAAACAGAAAGCTGTCCACCAAGACAGAGAGCTGGGCTGTGGGGTCAGCAGGTATGAGAGCATTTATTCAAAAATAGATCTCTTTTTGCCAGTTTTCAGACCCAAATATGCCTAAACTAGCATAAGTTTCTAATTTAAAGGGGGCCTACTATGCAAAATTAACTTTTTGTAAATTTTTATACTTCTGTTTATGTCTCGACTTCTTTAAAAAAAAAAAAAAAGTTCAAGCACTTTAAAAACCCACCCAGGCTTTTCTTGGTAATAAGTAAATGTTTTTTTGGTATTTGGAAAACAAGCCAATTCAAAAACCTTCCGATAAGTCATATTTGATGAACACCACCTAGGAACCCCTGCCGAGCCCAGCTCAACACCAAGCATCCCAAGCAGAGCTCCAGGATGTTTAGTTAGCTGGTTTTACTGCTACATGTGCTGTACAATCGCTGCTAGAAAACGCAAGTGTTTCATTATTGACTTACCATCCAGAAACATTTTGCTGCATTCTTCTTGGTTGTGTAGGAAGCTCTAATTCTACTTCTCAAAAATTTGCAGTTGTATAATTGTGCATCTGTTTGCAGCCATTTTCAAGTGCGAGTGTGAATGTTGAGTTAGGGGCATGACCAGGAGCAGCTTATGTTGATTCAAATAGAGGTGCTAAAGCAGATCATTCTAAAAATATATCCAAATATGCAGAACTGAGCAGACTAAAATCTAAATCTAGTAATTGTTTTCAAAAAATTTAATGAGCATGTTTTGTATAGGCTTAGCCTCACCTTTACAAATAAATGTGTAAACCCATCTCTGTGCTTTTTTTTTTTATGAAGTTTGAGTGTCCGCTCTGAGTCTGAAAAGATGATGACATTTGATCCATACAAATGTCCAGATTCCACATCATGACGGTCACGTCCTTTTGGCTACATCAGTCAAGAACTATATTAACAATGGAGCTCAGTCTTTATGGGAAGCTCCCATGGATTTCTGAATGGCCACCACATACCCGTTCCAAAACCAAACACTAGCTCATCACATAGGCTCAACTGGTGATTATAGCCATAACAAAGAGGCTTTAGCCGGAGACGCGTAGCATTAGCGCTAAAATTCCTCAGTGGAAATAAGGGGGGAAATGAGCAAAGTACTTGAGGAAATTGTAAACTTTGCTTATCGGACTTTGTGATGGATTGCTGATGTCCCAAACAAAGTGGATTCTTTTTCATTCCAGTGGTCTGTACAGAGAGCATTTCATGCATTGCTAATGCACTGAGATGTAATCTAAAACGACCCAGGGCAACTCAGATCTAACTGTCGTACTTAAATTTAGATATTCCAGCCTGTGGGTACCCTGACCTCAACACACATTCATGGATACACATGCGCTTGTCCGCTGTTCACCATCTCAAGCTGTTTTATAGATCCCATCAGGATGGTAAAGTCCTCCCAGCTGCTCTCGGCTTGTATCCTCTTGCTCAGCTTCTCTCCTGTTAATCCATCATCTCTCTCCGTGCGTGTCTCTCAGTCTGCATTGCTCACTTTGTGAAACGTAAAGCCTCCCTCTCCAAATATTTCCCTTAAGCTGAGGTTTCAGAGCTCTGTTATGCCAGGCGAAAATTGCACGGTCCCCATGGTGCAATCTGAATGCTTTGACATATCTGACCTCCACACCAGGCCAGGCACCTTCCTCCTTCAGTTCTGAAAATGGTCTCCATTATTTCTTTAATGAGTTCAGCTGTTTGTGCATCTGCGTGGCACCACATATTCAAAACTTTCTCTTTTATTTTATGTTCTAAGTTGAAGCTTGTTTATAAATGAACAATTTTCATTACAACACATAAATCCAAAGATATTATTTATGTTTTAAGTTAAATAAAGTGGCTTCCTACCTGTCTGATACTAATAAACTCTCTTCACCATCTGTGGAGACGACAGAAGATAAAAACAGTGATCTCACCGCTCCGTCCTCTCAGACATGCCTGTATTCCAAGACAGTTGATCCTCTTGTCAGAATCATTTATTTTTTTCCATCATCTCTTATCAGTCATTGTTGGATCTACTGTAAAGATATCAGAATCCGTCTTCAATTTATCAACGGTATCGCCTCATAGCCTGAGTCTAAGTGTAATAAATATGAAAGATGATAATAAACATCCAGGATGAAAAGCAGATGTTCCTCAGCAGTCTGGTGTTAGAAACTGGAGTTAAGATGTAAGCTGATCAGACCTAGCAGCATGACCACCTGCCTGATGGAGTGTTGCCGCTAAAGCATCCCTGACTTGCCATACAATGAACTCCAGCAATACCTGAAGGTGTGCTGCAGTATCTGACATGCTTTGGTAGATGGTACATGTCAAAATAACCTCCACATGTGAAGTTTTATCATAATTTAACAAAACTTTTCATTCTAAAAATGAAAAAAAGGAACTTTGAAATTTAGAGCACAATTGGGATGACTGTAGGGTGAAGAACATTATGTTCTTCATAATGCTTTACATTCTACATTTGTTCAAGCTTTCTCTGAACAAATGTTTCAGACAAAGCTTGTGGGTTGTTTATTATTTTTTCAAAACTATGATTCAGGGACACTTTTTTGTTTTTACCTACTACAATACAAAAGAAACAAACACGCCTTAAATTTACACACCTCATGAAGAGAGAGTTGATTAAAGAATTCTGTCCAGGTTTTGAAGAAAATTCAAAAATAATTTAAGGAAATATGACTTATTGTAATTGCTACAAATAGGTTGGAGTAGGACCAAGTCAAACGTATATCTGAGTTTTTAATACTAAGCATTGAAATATACATGACTCTACACAGAGATCACCTATATGAAGGCCTGTGTGGAGTCAATTTGAGCTACTATGAGAAACTTTTACTCAAATTTATACAAAAGGTGCTTTTAGTTCATTGTTCTTCTACATTTGCATTTTCTAAAAACTATCAAAGCAAAAGAATAGAGGTTATATTATTGCTTCTAAACAAATCTAGCTGTATATAACTAATATTTGTGATTTTCATATGTTGTATCTTTCAGGCAACAAGGGAAACACTTAGCCACCACTGTGGACTTCTGGGAGAAGCCATCTACAAGGAAAATGACTTTGCTCTCATTATTGACGGAAAGACTCTTAAATACGCTCTAACGTTCGGAGTGCGTCAGTACTTCCTGGATCTGGCCTTGTCTTGTAAAGCAGTCATTTGTTGCAGGTAAAATTTACTCCTGAGGGAATAAAATAATCCTGAAATACAAGTGAACATTTGAAACATTCCAACAAGCAATCAGTTTTGATTGGTTCAGACACAGGATACTAAAATATTTCTCTAAATGAAATCACAATTCCCAAATTGACGACAGCAGAACCTGTAAACGTAGACAAATTAAACTTGGAGTACTAATAATTCTACTTCTCTATTATTATCAAAAGAGTATATCACTAATAAATAAAATCGGCAATGAAAAGATACTCCAGTGACCTCTTTTGCCACATAAACTGGAGGAAGTACTTATGTGCTTAAGCGCCTGTGACGGGCTACCAGGCCAGAAATCAGCAGCATGTTCTCAGAGTACCTTATTACCTTTGCACTGTGTACATGATCTCAAATTTTTATTTTTCTTCCCCCTCCAACTGTGTTTGCCTTGGGTACACACAAAGATACACAAGGAAGAAAAAATTCTTCATAAACCTCAGAAAATAAGCTTTTACAGCTTTACCCTTTAAAGACAGATATAACGATTATTTGCTCTGCGATTTGTTCACAAACAGGGATCTTCCATGTTTTACTGTTTTATGCATGTAAATGTAAAATGTTTCAGATGAGAGCAGTTTATATCTTCGTTTTAATTTAGTTTGCTTTCATGACTTAGTTATTAATTAACTGGAAAAAAAAATGAAATGACATCTAGAGAATGATCTAAGTTGATGGTAAATACGAAATATGTGTGAAATATGTCTAAATCAAAGTTGGCTGTGCTGATTATGCTTTTAATGGGTTGAAGGAAACTGCACACTCTTGTATTGGATAGATTTTTACTAGAGGTCAGGTGTCAACACAGCAACAGTAAATATACTCTGACTCCTTCTACTTGGACTCCAGTCAAATAACATAAAAATCTCTAATGGGTGGAGTATATTACTTCATATGGAGCTGTGGACAGATCTTTCTTCCCTCGATGCATGAAGTGTCAGCAGCCGGCTCGCCTGGCACAGTGGAGCTCGAATGGAAAAATACGCTTGCAGGTTTGCTCCCCGATGTACTTGCGTTCTTCACACTAAACATGCAACAGGTAATAACTGTCTGAGCACCAAGTCAATAAATAACTTTCTCCACTGACTTTAACCGTTGGAAAGGCGTGTGCTATTGGATTTCTTGTTATAATGTGAATTCTTTGAACTTGCGCACTTCCCTTTGCAGAAATTGTGCTTTACCACTAACCGTGTTCCCTTTGTCCTTTTCTGTGTCTGCAGAAGAGATTTATTGCCTGAGTTTGGATTTTAACATTTTTGCTGATGCAAATGTATCAAGCTAATTGGATATAAGCTGAAAATATCACAGAATTTGCAATGCTGCACCCAACCAAGAAATTCCAGTTCCTCCCCAAAAGCTATGAAAAGCTACAAATGCGTTTCTCCTAATTTTACTCCCTTAATAACTTTAATGTGGTAAAATATCATTCTTTCCAAAAAGCTTTAAGTTACAAACCTGTGTATTTCCTTCACTGAAAATATGAAATTACTTCCTGATTAAACACAGAATGCCATTTAGTTCTTTACCCAAACATATACGGCTGTATTTTTTTATTTTTATTTTTTTTGCACTTCTCAAAGTGTAAAGGTCCACCTCAACATAAAATGCAGCTGTGTATTACTTGAAATTGAAAAATCTGATTCCTGAACTCAGTAATTTATTGTGACTAAAGGAATATTAAAGAATTTTTTGAGCTGCAATGAATATTACCTATTATAGAAGTACAGTGCGTGCAGATTCTTTATACCAGTACTATATTTGATGTTTGTTGTTTAATGCAATGGTTTTAGGATATCAAGAAGACGGGTAGAATCTTTAAAAACTACAGCTTATTGAGCTATTTTTTATTCATTTTTATGTGAAATTGTTTTTGACATGATAAATGATTAATTTATTTAATAAAAATACAACAAAAATTTTATGTGCTTAAGATGAATGTTATACAATAAAAACATGACTTCTTTTGAACTTGCTAAATTATGTATTGCATAATACAAGCGTCGCTGGTTTCTTTCAGAGTTTCTCCTCTTCAGAAGTCGGAGGTGGTTGAAATGGTGAAGAAACAAGTGAAAGTGATCACACTGGCCATCGGGGATGGTGCTAACGACGTAGGAATGATCCAGACAGCTCATGTCGGAGTGGGAATCTCTGGCAACGAGGGTTTGCAGGCAGCAAACTCTTCTGACTACTCTATTGCCCAGGTGAGCGCAATAACAAGAGGAAGTGTTTTCAAGTTTTCGTCGTATAAAAAGTGGATAAACTGAAGGATAAGATGCGTTTAAGACCTGAATAGTGTGACATGAAAAGTAATACTGAATCTTTAAAATGTTTTGGTGCCAGAATGGCAAACATCACCTAGGAATACACCTGAACTAAAATAAACATAAATATCTACTTTGTTTTCTTAGCTTGCCAGCAGGATATAGTGATACATTTCTGTCGTTCCTGTCACTGCCTTCTCCTGTGTTTTGTGTAAGTGATAGGATTGCACATTGTTCTGAATAACAATAGGTGATGTATCTGAATAAGCTGGGGCTTAAAATTGAAGTAGTAACACCTGTAAAACAGGTGCCTGGTGACATCTAATTCCCAACAAAGCTCCACAAAAACAGATTCTGGTAAAATGTTGTGTAAATACCTGCTTGCGTCCTGGTAACCAGCTCGTCTGGAACACTTCGTCGATATGCGATATGTGTAAGCAACAAAAGCTGGGGAGCTCCTGATTCACCGCCTCGATGTACGGCGCATCGTGTTTCTATTAACGCTAAGAGGCTTTCGAGGATGAGAAGCCAACAGTACATCCTCTGTGCTTCAGCATGCAATTATATTTCAAGAGACTTGAAGGCTTTTGATCCATATGACATGTTGAGAGTTTGTGTCCTTCAAAACCCAGTGGTTTAATAATCCGTTTAGGTTTTGCCCCTGCTTTAAATTAAATTGCACCTCCAGACCTCAACTGGTATTTTACTGCTACAGCACATTAACTGTAATTTGCTGAGTTCAAACCAGAATCAGTCTTAGAAAATTACACAACTTGTTATTTTTATCCCTCTACATGAATTAAATGATTATGAAGAGAATTGGATGAGCTCCTTTCTGCTGGAGATTCAATTTCTTGCTCCTACAGAAGTCAGGTTTGCTTTCTGAGTCGGTTTCAGGATTAAAAATATTTGGGTCATGGCACCTCTGCTGTCTGTCTACGTTGTATTCAACTCCTTTTTTTTTTTTTATTCAATGAATATGTCCAACTCGAGGGTTGGTCACGCTAGCTGGAGACCACTACTATTTTACAGATAGTTCTTTGATGATGCTGAAAAAGAGAACAGCAGACCCCCCTGAGAAATAATATGTTTGGGAACCTTGAGTAAAAGTACCACAAATTTTCCATATGAAAAAACTTTAAACAAAGACATAACATGATGTAATTGCTTTCATTTTAAACAGAAAACGGTAATTCCTTCCTTATGCTAAAAGATGCACATATGGATTCTTAAAGTAATTGTTTAAGCATGGAACAATACATTTAGTAGTGCTTTTGAGGTGCTAATGCAGCAGAATATTAAATTTTTATGTTGTTCTGTTCTTTAAAGTAACTAAAGTACAATAAGTAAACAGAAGTGGACAAATTAGTCAAGCTGTCTGCTCAGGGAACCTTCTTTCAGCCAGTTTATCAACAGTGGGCAGCAATAGGTAAGGAAGGAAGAGATTCACTATTTATTTTTCTTTTTTTTCAGAGAAGAATTTCCTATTACCTTAGGATACATAAATATGGCAAAAAGAAATAGATCTGGCGCCAGACATTATAGCTTATTTTATCTAATTTTCTTTATTTGCGTTCCATTTTTTTAATTTAGACTATTCTTTATCTTTGATTTATCAATCTAACTTTACAATTTTGTGAAGTTAAACACTGAAATTTTGGCCACCAGTATTTTGGATTTTTGGTTTCTGCTTGATGACTTACAGAAAAACCCAGAAAAAAGGAACGTTTCCAAGTCCTTTTAACTTCTTGCCCACTTTAAAAAGATTTACTGGACCTGTGGTCCTTACAGTAAGCAAGTTTTAAGATGGTTCAGATACAGAACAAAGTATTGGAACAGTTTTCAACAGGGAGAAGGTATAAAGTTCACAAACTTTAGAATTGGTCCTGATTTTAAACTTCATCTATATTTTTTTTTATTGGGACTGATGTAATTTGGCTTAAATGCCTAAAAGGTTATGATGCAGTCAATTTCAAAGCTATTATTTCCTAATTTGTAAAAGATGCAGAGAAGAACACCTATCAACTGCACGAGCACTTTCAGGGAGATGTTTTATTATTTTTGTTAAATTGTCTCAAATGTTAAAATCTGTTTACAAAAAATCTAAAGTTTTAGGTCTGGGTAACGCATAAAATTCTTAAATGGAAGCAACCACAATTTAAAGTTCGACTTTCCCTACAGTTTCTGTTATTGATGCAGTTGCTCTGTAAGTCAGTGCTACTTTATATCTGAATTAAGGCCTACCCTCTATCTAATAATCTGAATTTCCCTGCAGTCTGGCTTTCACTAGGTTTTTATTACTTTTTGTCTTCCATTATTCACTTGTTTTATCTTGAAGATAAGTCCATAATTTGAAAATTTAACATAAGCTCTAAATAATAGCATAACCACAAAGCCACTAAAGTATAATGCACAGCTTTTGGAGACCAATACCCCTATACGAACCTCGCTAATTGCTGCAATTTAAAGCTTGGCCCTGCAGCCTGTGACTGGTCTTTTCTGGAATGTGTTAGTGAGAGATTTAGCCAAAATCTTCTACTGGTCCTTCAGAGTTCTGCTGGGAAAATAAGACTAAACACTTGCTTTAATCTTAAAGTACATTTAGCCGCTTCAGTGTTCCAGCTATGATCTCTAATTATGAAGAACGATTAGAGCTGTGCTGCACTCAGGCTTCCGCTCTTCATTCATCATGTCGTTGCCCTCCATTTACTCCCTCCCACACAGTTCAAATACTTGAAGAATCTGCTGCTCGTCCATGGAGCCTGGAACTACAACCGTGTAGCCAAATGCATCCTGTACTGCTTCTACAAGAACATTGTACTCTACATTATTGAGGTAAGTCGAACATAGTCTCTCCATACTAAAAATAATGCAAAGAGTCAGATGGATATAAAACGTATTGACCAAATAACATAAAAGAAAATGTTCCCTGTTATTTTCAGTGATAAATTAATATCCTAAGCTAACAGAATGCATAAACTCTTCACTGATGGCACCTACAGTAGTTTCATCTTCTGTTCAAGCTAGACCTGAGTTACTACAATCAGCAACCAGTTTGTGCACCTGCACACTTCATCAGGAGCTAGGACAGGCTGACCACCATGTTGTCAGTAGACGGGCTTTAGATAGATTTTCATGTTAGTCCCTGCCTCTGTTGTTCTGTGTATGATGGGTTTGATTGCATTTGACAGAAACCAGACTCAGTGCAGATAGCAGCTTCAGAGCTATCACCAAGAGTGACCAGACTGGCTAAGTAGTTGCTATCAGCAGTAGCAGGCCTTATCGTCACCAGTGTTCAGATGTTCTTATCAATCTTTTTATTCATTGTGTCTTTTCAGAGATTCAAACCTGGACACTACTAAGAGTTTCATCGCACAGTCTCACAAGCCCCAACTCAGATAGATGCAACAGAACAGGATTGAATGTTTTATTTACATAACTATAGATTTAATCTTGGTTTTTCAGTCTTAAAGGGGTCTACTATTTTTCAGGTTGCTCCTTTATGATCTTTTAACCTACATAACAGTTAGAGGTCGACTGAATTCTTCTGTTTTTACATTTACATTGCTCATTAATACCCAATGTAGGCCAGTTACATTAATAAATTTTGGAGGATGATAAATTGTCCCAGAAATTATTACAATAAACGATATTATCCTGAGACTATTTTCAACTAATATAATAATAGAAATGCCATATTAATGCAAGTACATCCTCTCAAAGAGCAATAAGCATATTCTGAAGAATGTGTAACTCCGGAACTTGAAAATATTTAAATATTTTAAATAAACAAACAAAATAGCTAACACAACAATAATTAAAATAAAAGGTCTCGGTAAACAAAATGTCATTTAAAAAAAAAATAGTTATTCAGCTCAGATGGAGAAAATAGGGAAAAGTGGCAGGTAGTTCAAACTAACTGTGTGTCAAATGCTTGCAGCGTTTCTCCAAATGGCAGTTTTCCAGCAATATTAAATGAGAACATCTCTTAATCACTGTTGTCCAAATGGAAATCATCTGACTCATTTTAATTTATCATGCAATTAATTGATTTATTGCTTGTTACTTACAGGTTTAGCCAAATGGTTACCAATGTTAATTCTATCTTTTACAGTTCTTATTGGAGCACTACACTCATTACAAATGTTTTGATAACCTTCCAAAGTAAATAGATATAAACATAACTATCCTTGACAGAACTTAAAATGTGACAGTTATGACATACCTTATTTTTTATTACTTATATAAAAAATAACTTTCATTTACCAGAAGCAGAAAATCAGCCTCAAAACAACCTGAGCCACCTCCATGATTCCACATTTGAGGCTCTTTGAAAGCTTAATTTCAGTTTCTATAAACATACTGCAGCGTTGATGTAGTTGGCCAAAATAAATCAGTCCAACGGATTTTCTCCCAGAAACTTTGGCACCTGTCAGCATTCATTTTGTGATATTCCAGTTTGGCCCTTTTATGGAGGGCAGTTGTCAATAATGGAACCCCCTAGGTCTTGTCCGATGGAGTTCATGATGCTTCACACTTGCACAAAAGTACAACCAGAAAATTATGCACATTGAAGTTGGGGTTCAACTTGAATGGTTGGACTGGTCATCTGGGCTCTTTTTCTACTAACCTCAGGTTGCATTTCATCTTGTATCTACATCATGGCATGTTGGGCATGTTCCTACAAAACGTATTGTTTTTGGAAAACAGTGGAAAGAGTTTTCATTCTGCCTGTGCTCCTCAGACATCTCTTGCTTTGGCTTTCTCAAAGTGCGTCACACTGTGTTTCAGTGTGATGCACACAATAACAATCTATCCAGCTGCATGTCTATTCCCTTTAAACCGGCTGAATGGCTCCTGAAAAGTAAGACGCCATATATGAAAAAATGTACTTAACTTCCAGTTCGGAGCCAGAAAATGCTTCTTTTCCTTTTGAAATATAGTCAGTGGAAAACATTAAAACATAGGCATGATTAACAAACACAGAATAAAACAAGAAGGTATGTTGCAACGTTTTTTGCTGTCGTTGTGGATGAAAAGCAGACATTAAACACAGTGTTTAAAATATGAGCACTGTTTTTCTTTCGTTGACATTTTCTGAGACAGTTTGACCTCGGATGGCTTTCAAGTTTATTTGCCATGAAAAATCAGTCAGCTAGCTAAGACATTCCAGTGTGCACGTTCTTTATAGTCAATGTGACTTGAAGAAAGAGAGACTACAAGTGCATTTTTGTTTCCATTACATCTGCTCAACCACACTGCCCTTTTCAGGATCAGGTTAAGTTGAAGTTACACACACAAATCCAAGGGAAAATTTAATTTTAGACTAACTTGATTATACGACAACGAACCCTTACATTTGACATTTCATTCTTTCTCGAAAATTAAATTTCTTTCGTCTGTTGCTTTTTATCACCAAGTGTTTCACATTCTATTGTAAGGAACTAAAAATAGGATACTTTCCAGAAGTGAAGGATATATAATCAAGGAAATATTTTTGTTCTTTTTTGTATTTGCTGTTTGAAATTCGCCAGGCTGCATGTCAGTGATTTTACCAAAACTTGAATCTACCATGTAGAGTTTGAGTGCACCTTTTGTGGTCCTCCAGACCTATTAGCTTCTTCCCCCCGCTCAACATGTATTTTGGGGTCTGAAGCAGATAATGAGACATTTATCCAGTCTTTCACTGGTTCAGTATTTGCAGTGTCCGAACATAAAACCCACCTTCAGCTTCAGGGTATGATTAAAAGCTACGTTTGTTGCACTAGTGAGTTTACGTTTAAGTACTCACCTTTTTTCTGTTCAACTTTGGTTTGCAAGAAGAGAATTGGCTGCTAATAGAAATTTTGACATTCTGTTCTCCACATCATTGTCCTATACACTGATGGGTGCAATATGAATACCAGAGACTCAATGGTTAGGTCTCTTTCATCTGCCTCTCTATCCCCAAACTCTTTGATTCTTTAGAAAAGCCCTTCTGTTGCTTCATCAGCTATTGTGAGAGACTTGAACATGGGCGCAAATGCTTGGAGCAGTTAATGATTTTGTCAGTCCTTATGGGGTTTATTATAAGTGCATAAGACCGTCTCTTAACTACACGGTTGACCAGTACAACTACCTCAAAGTTTCTTTTGGCTCCAATGATTCTGTTGCATGGAAGTCAAAATCTCAATGTTTTTGTTTTTTTTTTGTTACAGATCAACTTTATAAATTTTCTTTTTTTAATCTAAAAAGGGCATTTTATTTCCTCAACTGAGCCTACGTAGAAGCACCATTCAATACTTACAAGTCTTTGTGGGTAGGTCTCATAGCTTTGCTGATCTAAACGCTGAAATATTTCCCTATTCTTTTTTACTTAATAGCTTAAGCTTCTTCAGACTGGATGGATGGGATGTTTTTGAGTCTTGCCATAAATTCTTAGTTAAAGTCTTGGGTAAATAGTTTTATATTTTATTGCTTTTTTAAACATCTGTACCACATTCTCCCTGACCTGTCTGGTATGTTCCTTAGCCTCCTTGATGCCATTTCTCCACTAATGTTCTCTAACAAACCTCACAGATCATCTGTAATGAGATTAAAATAAACGTAAGTAAATTCTATTTACTGGGACAGTCGGTTACACTGTTTTTTATTAGGTGTGTCAAAATGGGTAGAACAAAAATGCAAATCTCAGTTATTGGACTGTTGTTTGTGAAGTAATGTTTAAAAACACATTTTCTTGCCACTTCATAATTATGCATTACTTGGTTGCTCTTACACATAAAATCCTAAGAAATCACTTTAAAGTCTATAGTTGTAGGATGGCAAAAAAAAAAAAGTTCAGTGAATCTGAATATCTTTGTGCAAAACCTTGATTTTCTTAAACAAAATGGTTTCAAGAAACCTTGAGTTTAATTCCCAAGTTTGATTTTGGAACAAGTTACAATTGGATAAAGAACAGGAATGAAAAGACTTGAATTTACTCACTTTAAGGCTGGGAAGCCTTTGTGAAAGAATCCATAGCAACTCTATTGAAATGCGCAATCTTTATAGCTTCTCGTGTTTGATTGACATAACGTTGAGCACGACTTGGGGACATGATGGACGAGTGATACATATGAGGCAATTAAAAAAACTCATTCGATCATGCTCACTGTGGTTCAGGAATGCTCAAAGTAGAAGAGTAAAATCTTACCGACCATTTGGACTGAATTAATACTTAAAGGCCAAGCTTGGCATTGTAATACAACCTCTGTTTGGGGCTTCACATATTTCCAGCATATTTATCAGCTCCCTTTTTGTCATCTGCTTTATACTTTGCTTGGTTTGTGAATTAATTCAATTAGCAATCCTACAGAGCCAAACTTAAAAGTACCCAGACACTATTGGGGACAAATGTCATTCCCACCCAGCCTCTTTCTGACCGAGGCTATGGAGCAACCTTGGAATCAGTGATTTTTCATTTGCTGATGAATATGCAAGTCTCTTTAGTCTCTCGTATACCCCCTTTTTTTGTTCCCTCTCCAGCTCCCGCTTTGCTCCAACAATGTTTTCATGATGTGCAGTGAGGGAGAGAGGCCAGCCACACCCCTTCACTGAGTGGCACTCAATGAGGGGAAGAAAAAAGGGAAGTAAAATCCTGCCTGGTACTTCCCCTAATGAGCAAATCAATGCATCTGTCCCTCAAGAGATGGGGAGAGTGAGAAAGAGAGTGAAGCCATTGGAACCTGGAGGACGAGGCCAAAACACTCGCACAGAAGCAGCAACCCCACCATGTGAATAGGGGGCTTTTTTAACTTAGCACAACAATGTATCAGCCCAGAGGCTCTTATTGAGCAGATCTGTAATTAATTCAGCAGTTTGACCTACCCACAAGCCACTCCGTACCAACCCTTGAGCCATCCTAATAGCTGAACCTGCCTCATGACTTGAGCTTCATCCATACACTGCATAACTCCTAGCAACGGCATCTGAATGCAATTCTAAACAAACCAAGATCCAAAACATCTGAGGTTGTGGTTCTTTTGTCTTTGCATTCAGAGCCATCTGGTTCCATTTTCATCTGAACATCCCACGTGATTTAACAGGCCGCTCATGTAAAAAAAAATAAAAAAAATCATCATGATAGAGTGGACCTGACAGAGGATCGGTCATTGGCGGGTGTGACTGAAGCTGGAAGGTGAGGGGCAGGATCTGGGCACACAGGGAAAGTTGGGATTTATCGGCTGGCCCCCCACAATTTGTTGTCATGCATATGCTAACCCGATGTAATGGGAAAAACCAGCCGGCAGACTGGTATTGGTCGTGTAGACACTGGCAGCAGCGGCAGGCGGGGCCGTCAAACAAGCTTTGTCCCGATGTGAGAATTTGTAGCAGTTCATGCCTTCATAATGATGTTAAATGAAGCAAGGAAATTCCTGGTAGGCCATGGCCAAAACACAGCTTCCCTTATGTTCTCTTGACAGTTTTGGCAGCAGCTAAAGCCTGTCCTGGATCACCAATTGTCAAACTTCAACACTGTGAGGTGCAGTTTCTGATCATAGCTTCCATGGGTTGTCAGTTTCACTTCACGGTGTTTCTGATACATCAGCTTTGTACTGATAGATTTATATTCAGAATACATAATTTTTGTCCTAGTTTTCTACACCTTATTTTTTTTACTTTTTTAGAGGTTATCATGAGTTTTATTTCTGCACAACAGATGGTTTGCATTACATTTGTCTACTTCATTCAGATTACCTAAGTGGCTTAAGCAGCACAGCAAACCTCATCTGTCACCCACATGTTGTCAGGTAGAGCAGCGGGTTTAGAGGTAAACCTGCGGTGAATACAGTGAACCATTTCCATTGAAGGGATGAAGGTTTTTTTTTTTTTGTTTTTTTTTTTGCTCTCATTGGCCCCATTTTACCTAATTAAGAAATTTGGCAAGTCCAAACAGTGATATGCTGATTCCAGGTCAGCAGTTCAAACCACGCCACCTTAATTTACTAATTTATTCAGATTTTGCTAGGATTAATTCCTAAAGCGAAAGTCATTACAAGAAGAAGTTTGGCACACACCCTTATTTATGCAATTCTTAGCTCACAACAGTCGATCTCTCATACTGTATTTTCTTGTAGATATTTTTTTTTTAATTTGTTTTTTGCTTGTGATCTAACTCATTAGATCACAAGTAACTATAACCACTTGACACTACCTTTTAGAGTGTTATCTCCCTTTTGGTGCTGACAGTGAGCACAGTCAGAAAATCACATTACATCACATAGGCAGGCTTCACAGTTGAGCAGACAGTAGACCTGACCTAAAGGTATAAATTGGGGTTTATTCTGTTACTGATGGAAAACATTCACTTATAATCTTGTTCATAAATTATTAGTTTTATAGCTTTAAAGGACAGCACCAGTAAAGAGTTTTGTAAATGTCTTTGGACAACAGAACATGAATTTCATCTATTGTTATTTAACTTTCCTTCCTTTTGATGTGAATCTTTTTATATATATATATATATTTTTTTTTCTTTTACACAGATCTGGTTTGCATTCGTCAATGGCTTCTCTGGACAGATTCTCTTTGAACGCTGGTGTATCGGCTTGTATAATGTGGTGAGTGTTGGGAATATTTATTCTCTGAAGAGACCACTTTGCACCTCCACCCGATCCCCTCTTTGACACCAAACAGTTTAGCTCTGGTACCCCAGAAGAAATTCTTTTTTTTTTTGCCAGAGTGTGGCATTTACATCCTGAAAATGTTCTTTATTTATGACCAGATGTCAAGTCTATACTCCCTCTGTGCCCCAAGCTATGCACTGAATGTGAAAGAATAACAGCTTTGCTCACGCCACAGAGGGTAGTTATTTAGAGACACCACGTTTGAATGATAAAAAGAATAGGAAGAGTGGAGCGGCAAGTGAGCTGATTTTGGGAATCCCACAGGGCACAATAACAGGACCACTCCTAATGAGCTCATATTTCATATCTGTCATAAATTAAGCTGAGGGAAAAAAGTGTACTTGTTAACTCTACAATAAAACTCCAACTTAGCTCCATTCAAAATGAGAAATATTCCTCAAATATGGAAACAATTTGCAGCATGAACTGTCAGTTGACGAGGACAGCTCAACAGTGCTGCCTCTTTAATCAGTTATATAATAAACCACCATTCCATATTACCAGCAGTGTTTGAATGAGTGGGGTTATACTTACGTTTTTTCATTCTTAAAGACTTGGGGAATTCTTTTGGCTGTGTGGGAGTCTGTTGGAGGCAGTGGTCTGAATCCACCCTTCAATAGAGAAGTCCTTTAGGGCTTGGCTGTGAATAAGAAAGAGAACCCAATGGAGCATGTCCTGTGTCCTGCCAGTCCAGCTAACTCCAGATGGGCCTGCAGGGATCGCACACCAACTGGCCACTGAGCCCTCTCAGCTACACACAATACCAGCGCTTCTCTCTCAGCAGCTGCTACATGCAACATTACAACATCTCTAAGAAATTACACTTAAGCCAGACTTAAATACCTGCCTCTTGGTCCAGAACCTGGCAGATGTTTATTGGGAGATGGGTTTTGCATATGAACGGACTGAAAGTGTGACCAATCAAAACAAACCCCAAAAGGGTTCAAGGTCAGTGGTCCTCCATAATCAGACTTAAGTGTAATTGGAGAACAGACTGAAACGAATTTCCAGCAAATTAAAGCATATGGAGGTATTGGGAATGATCAGAATAGGCATCTGTGATTAGTTAAAAACAGACATGAGATTTACAGCAGAAATGCACCAATCAGAACTTTGTGCAGTGACCTGAACTGCAAAAAGTTATAAAAAACAGCATTAAGGATATTTTTTTTAATTAAATTTTGACATTAGGAGCAGAGGCAGTTTCGTGCCACATGTGTGAGAGCAATCACGGTACATCAAACTGCTAAACTATTCATTTGTTGCTTTGTCTTTTTAACATTTTATATCAGATGTTTCATCACTTTGATTAATGTTCTATGTTGGTGTAGCTGAAACTTGATATTTTTGTGTGTGTTGCTTTTTTCTTGATGCAGCTCTTTACTGCCTTACCCCCTCTTACTTTGGGAATATTTGAGCGCTCCTGCAGGAAAGAGAATATGCTAAAATACCCAGAGCTCTACAAAACCTCCCAGAATGCAATGGGCTTCAACACCAAGGTAAGACAAAACTAACAAATTATTTGCTTGTGAATGTTTATAGAATTTGCATTATATCTTATGTCCATCATTCTTTTTCCCACTTTATTTCACAACCTTCCTACTTGATAGGAAATGACCAGGTCTCCCCAGATATTGGAGGATGTTTATTTGTAATATTCTTTGAAACCAAACTTATGCCGAGAAAAAAAAAACACACTTCATTTGCCAAGGTTGAAAACAAATGTTCTGTTACACACATGCAAAGGCCAAACGTTCCTGATCTTAAAACCAGCTGTCATCACATTAATGAAAGGCGATGTTTCTGTTGTTGCTCTGAAGGATTTATCACTTCTCTCAGTGACCTGGCAGCTGTAGCTCGTGGATCTCCACTCAGTGTCTGGTTTTGCGAGGCTTGACCTATTCTGTCTGGTTGTGGGCGGTGTGGGGGGGCCCTGTCCGTTAGCTTTCCCCTGCTGGGTAATAAAGTTGTCTCCTCTTTTCTTCATGCCCAGCCACAGACCGCTGGACCTTCCTCACAGGCGTGGTGACCTGGTTAGCTGCACATGGAGGTGGATTAAAAGGAGGATTGGCCATGGTGGTCTGGGGCAGGGAAGGTCAGATGAGTTTTGGGTTGGAACTGAAAGGGAGAGCAAGGAAGAAAATTGGGAGCATGTTGTCATTATATAACAAGGATTTGTTGCGGAAAATTAAGCAATTTGTTTAAGCAAAAGCGTCGTATGTTTGGAGGCCAGGCCTATCAGATCACATTTAAACCAAACAGGAGCGAACAATATGCCTCAGTTTCTGTCCAAAACTCCTCTTTCATTGGAAGGACTAAAGTAAATTATTTAATTAGTTATTTCTTAACATTTTAATCATATTTTACCTGTTTTCTTGTCAAATTTGTTTATTTGAGCCTTTCTGCATGGCCAGGAGTTGTTATATAAATATGTTCCTAAGATGGATATTTGTTAATCTGCTTATTGTTTATTCATTTATAAAAACTATTACGTTTCAGTTAATTTAATTCATTTTTGAGGTATCACATTATATATATTGTTTTAGATTTTGCCTATTTTGATTTTTTTATGTATTTACCATTTAAGTTTTCATAAAATTTTATTCTATTTAGTTTGAGTTTTTAAATTAAATATCATTAATTTTTCTAAGTATTAAATTCTATGTATGGATTTTTATTTTATATTTACTCATGCATTTAAAGAAACCTAAACTGTTAACAATATAAAATGTTACAGTAAAAAATGACATGGGTCTTTAAAGCCCCCTTAAAATAATCAGTTTGTGACCATCTTGAATGAAAGTGCACATGCTGAATACAACACCGGGCAAAGCTTCATTACCACACAGCTATAGGGTTTTTCATATGAATCCTGCTCTCAGATGGATTTTCCCTTAATTAAACTTTTTGGGATGTTTCATGAAGTTTTTTTTATGCCAGAAAAGAATCCCAGAAGTATTCCTCTTGATACTTTGAGGCAAACGAACCTAAATTTTGTTTGGGCCACATTTTCCAAGACCCATAAATGATGACTCGGTCAGGTCAGCACGTTGTTTTTGCTGGCTTGTCCACTCTCTTCCAGAGATATTTTCCTTGCAGCTGGCCCGAGGCGAGGCGAGAAAATCCATCAGGAATTTGGCCCCTCTGAAACCTGTCTTTCTGCGGGCCCCGGCTCTTTTGTACACAACAGATACTGTCTCTGTGAATTAAAGCTGTTTGTGTTGAGGTGTGAGCAGGGAGAGGTTCACGCTGGGGGTTTCAACTTTGTCACTCATTTACTTTTAAGGACGTAGTAGGTTCCCATGCAAACTATTAAATCACTTTGCAGCCCTCATAACCACTGCAGTTTAACAACAACTACCACCTCGTTTACAGAGCTTTTCTTTCTCTCTTGCCTCCTTACCTCATTTGTTCATAAAGAAACGGAAAAGAGAAGGCCGCTCTGGAAATATTTGGCTCCATATTAATTACTGCCTTTCATGTGTTTTGCTTTTTTTGGCCATTAAAGCTTCCACAAAGGGCCAAATTTTCCCAAGACAGAGCAGCCATTCATTCAGAGTGGATCCTAACCAACTCAAAGAGAAAACAAGAGCAAAGAGATACCCAGGTGGATTGATGGCTTAAAGGAAAGGATCCCACTGTGACAAATGATTATGAGAATTTATTGATTTCATTAGCATTCATTATTGTAGACGGAAACCTGGAGGCTCATCCTCCCTCCTGCAGTGACCATGATGGGATAACTGAGGGGAACCCGATGGAGAGCTGAGCCTGTCAGTGGGAGGCTAATTGAGTAAAACATGTGATTGTAACATTAGTGATAATTTAATACGCGTTTCAGCGAAGAGCCAGGGGCATGGGGGGGTTTGCTTTTGGCCACCCTCGCTCTGTGGATTGGGTTTTGTGTACACAGTGGGAGCGGGAGCTAATCCAGGGTGGGGGTAGCTGTCATGAGACTTTGTTTGGCTGGCGGGAAGGTGATGAGGTTGTGCCACTGAGGTCACAGTATATTAACAAAGATCACGTTAAGTGTTAGAACATTAAATATTTCCAGAAAACCATAAGATATTCACTTTTCAAGATGACATAAAAATGTCATGTTAAGTTTTTAAGACAAATTTGCAAACGTTTTTTTGATGCTTTCAACTGTTCTTTTAGTAAGAAATAACCGATTAAATAGTCAGGTCATGAAAGTATGCTTTTTTTTCACCTTGCAAAAATAATACTTGTTGAACTTGTTCACATGCAAAAACTTAAGTTTCATAGAGTAGCATCCAAATGTCTAAAATGTTTGATATTGGAGTTGTTATAAAATGATAGAAAATGATAAATTAAGGTGCCAAGAAAGTTTTCTGTCAGGTGAGACAGTAACTGCTTAGAAACGTTTACCAGAACCTCAATTGAAAAATCCTAAACAGTTTCTCTAATTTCTAAGCTTGAGCAATTTCCATGTCTCAGAATGAACACCGGTGTCTGGGTGAGGAGGGGGAAAGAGGGCACAAGTGAGGAGAATTTTTTTTCTTTTTCTTTTTGGCCTCACAAATTTCACGGCTGTTTCATGCTACATGGCCCATTAGTGTTTGGTTTGGCCGAGTAGCTGCATTAATATAAATTTTAAAACAAGGTGGTTTTGGAGTGGGTGTATTGGTTTAGCCAACTCTTCCAAGGTGTATACGTCTGTGCAGACGGTGTTCCATACCTTGATTTTCCAGGCTCTTGATAATTACCCAGAAAACAGTTTAATCTCTGTCCAGCCTGTGGGACTCTGTGTGTGTTTCTAGACTGATTTGTTTTACTTATTTAAACTCTCCTTTAATGTATTGCTACTCCGGTTTAAATTCTCTCAAGAATGAGCTCAGATGTGGAAACCTTTCCTCTGCACCTCTTTGCATAATGTTGTTTAACGTTCTTAGAGCCAGTGCAAGTATTTCGATTTTACTATTTTTAAGGTCAGTTCCTTTGTGCTAATTGGTTGTAATGGGAGAAAATGATTAAAACCCGAACATTGATGTCATCCACTTGCTTTTCACTGCTAATACATATCCCACGTAGCCTCGCTCTCCCCCCATAACATTCGGAGGATATACAACGTGTCTGTCAGCGGGGTGGCCATTCACTGAGGAGGCCCCGACAAAACCGCCACTTAGCCCAGTGCTGGGATGGCACAAAGGGCTCAGGTCAGGGGTCACCTGGAGCTCCCCACACCCTTTTCACATGCTTTTTTTTCCCTTTTCTCTCACTCTTTCTGTTTCTCACTCAACATCCCCTCCACCCTTCACCCTCCCTCCTTCCTCCTCCTTCTCCACTCCTCTTGCCTCTGTTTTGCAGGTCTTCTGGGCCCATTGTCTGAACGGCCTCTTCCACTCCATCATCCTCTTCTGGTTCCCCCTGAAAGCCTTCCAGCATGGTTAGTAGCTCCCAGCGACTCCTCCGTGGCTCTCAATGGACTGGATGAAAAGAGAAAACAGTCAAGCTCACATACTTTGTCTTAATTACTTCTCTCTCTGGCTGTTCCAGTCATGAATTGCAAACATGTGGCATCTTTGGTCTGAGGGACATGCAGCAACAAGCATGTGTTCATATTTGCATCACTAAGCAAAAGCTGGTAGCTTTTCTGTGCAGTGGTAGACAAAAACCTATCACACTGATCGATTTATTCAGGAAACTAACATTTTACGTCAGTTGAAAAAATATTTTTAGTTAGATTTAGTAAAAAACTTTAAAAATGTACATTTTAAAACTGAATTTTTTTTTCGTGTACAAAGAAAATGGCGATTCTTAAGCCTTTAAGTCTTGACTGACCGGAGCTGAGGACCACACAAGCTTGGTCCTGCTTTCCACACAAAGGCGCCAAGCAGCCTCACTCTGACTGACAGGCTGTCAGCACAGGGCATGTTACCAGCCGGAAATAGAGAGAACCTCTGCTGCTTTTTCCACTGGCAGTCACATAGCATTGATATTTTAACTTGGGCTACATCCCAAACTCACTTGTGTTTTGAAGCAGTCTTATCAGTGTGACTCTGTTCGTTCTAATCTTATTTGGAAATACAGGTCATATGTAATAACTAAATGACTATTGTTCCTTAGAAACCAGCCTTTTAAATCTGATTTAGTAATGAGTTACCAGGAAAGTTTGATGTTTCACCAAGACATGTAGGCTGTAGTTCAGCCTAATGGACCTTAATGTAAATCGCATTTCCACAAAGCTGAAAATACAGAATTATTATCTGAGCCTCAAAGTTTAATGAGGAAATTAGCTTAGGGTTCCACCACATAGCTTCCAGCTAGTGTTTACTAAGAACTATGTCTGCACAATGTCCCCACCACTAAATATACATCCAGTGCCGACATAAACAGCAGGAAAATCCATCATGCCGACCAAATATGTTATGGGTGTGCAGAATTTTCATGGCTTGCAGTTGAAATAAAAAAAAGCTGAAGTCCTGTATGATCACAAAATTACACACATTTAATTGCAATGATGATTCCAGTTCAATATGTTGTGTTGCTCTACTTGGCACCTGTCTTTGTTTTGCCGTCTGCTGTAAGATTTGTGTCTCTAATAGCTAAACATATTGTGAGAACAATGCCTTTTTCTCCTGAGTTTAGCTTTATTTATCTATTTAACAGTAGAAATGTTGGATTAGCACTGAAAAACACCAGCTAACTGTCTTTTATCTGCTTTCTTTTTTTATGGTTCCTGTTGTGCATTTTATATAAATGCATTTACTAAATCTTTCGCAGAATCCACAAATGGCCTGTTTGACTCTTCTGATATGAGTGCTGCCAGTACTGGTCAGATCAGGAATCGGTTGATCAGGATAGTTAAACATTCATTAAATCCCCCTGTTTGAAATGGCATACATAAATTAAGCTGATGATATCGAGATATCAGTTTGCAGAGATAGAGTTGAATAATACTAACAGTGTAGTTAAAGCGTCTCCCTGTCCTGGAGTCAATAAATATTCAGGTGAGGATTTGCTGGATGACACTTTAAGTGAGGTAATGACATTGAACCAAGATGGCTCTATGGTTGTGGAAAACCAAATGAGTTTGTTTTTTAGAATCAGTTAATTGACTCCAGCACCAGCTCTTACTGAGGGTTTTAAAAGGACATCTAGTGTATGTGGAGTTTGAAACCCTGAGAAGAACTGTGATGTTCCTGAAAGCTTCTCTTGTCTCGACTTCTTTCACAGATACAGTGCTTGGGAGCGGAAGAACTTCAGACTATCTCCTCTTAGGAAACATGGTCTACACAGTAAGTGCATCAGTCTTTTTGACTCAAAGTTTTCTGTCCTGTGATGATAATAAAGATCACATACATTTTGTTGTCTTTGTTTTTGTTTTTTATCAATAGCATAATACTAATAATGGGTGTGGTTGTTAATTAGTTCTGGGTTGATTAGACCCCCATTTAGTCAACCTACATGTTTCTGTACATTTCATCCGCCTTTCATTTTGGTTTAAACTTAAACCAGTCCATATCAGTTTATTTTTCGTAGTTGAGTATTTCTAGTATTCATTTACATGCATATTTTCTCCTGATAATACTGTGTCAGAGTCACACCATCACACTATTCAGTATTTCCATTTATTGTGGAAGAATATAAATGTGGATTTGGTCAAAATAAGTTAAAATGTTCAATATGTTTGTTTTGGGTTTTTTTTCTGTTCCTTAACAGTTTGTCGTCATCACAGTCTGTCTTAAAGCTGGTCTGGAGACTTCATCCTGGACTATGGTAGGTCAAAAGCTCTCTGGTTGTTTATATCCCCTCAGGTACCTGTGACACATTTTATATACGCCTCTCTTATCCTGAAGTCTCTTTACAGTTTGTTCTTTGTGGGCTTGTAACTGTAACCAGTGAAATGACTGAAAATTCACTCTGAGTGCACTTTGTACAAACTCTTACACACTGAAGAGAAAAAACAGAAACATTACTGTAAATTTTTATAAGTAAGTCAAAGAAACTCAACTGCAGTAAATAATTCCTAAATAAACAAAGTCTAATTATCTGGCCTTGTTCCCGTTTTCTCACAGTTCAGTCACATTGCCATCTGGGGAAGCATCGGCCTGTGGGTTGTGTTTTTCATCATCTACTCCTCCCTGTGGCCCATCATTACCCTGGCACCCGACATGTCCGGACAGGTAAACGTGCAAATCCACACGCTGTGTTCATTTGAGCCGCGCTGAGCACCTTCTGCTTCATTTCCCATAGAAGAACGCTGGTGGGAAAGTTCTGAGTAAAACTGAGCCCCGATCTTTAGAAACAGAGCCGGAGGGGTGCAAACTGTCAGACTTCTGGCTTGTGTTGCATAATGACTTAATTGAGCCAATTAGCAGAGTGTTTGTGTTACATTTCTTTCCCTCAGCTCCGAGTAGCCGCAAGTGATGCTGGAATAGTGAAACAGTGTGCTAGCTAAGCTAAGAAACTGATGACCTAAAAACAAAAATGTACAATCACCACAACAAAAACGTTTAAGTTGATCTTTTGAGTTCACCCAACAGAATAATCATTAAAGATTTATTTTTCCCTCATAAGCTATGATTTACATGTGAATGTAGCTAATTCTCTGACTCACCCCTGGTGTTTAATGGGAAGCTAATAAACATTTGACATTTCCCAGTGCATTCTGGGAGAGGGGTACTGGGGCGTCCTTTCATCAGAGAACAAAAACTCAGGAGGAGGTTATTTTGGGAAAAAAGTCTTGTATTCCACAGTCTGTAGCAGAGGAAAACAACCGCCTGCTGTGAAAATACATCATGGTTTCAGTAAGTTTCCCTGCGGGAATAAACCTTTAGCATTTTTCTGAACAATCTTACTTTTAATCATTCATACTTTTACATTACTTGGTTTTGTGCCACCTCATTTGTTTAGGAGACAAAGAGAAGGTTTTTGAAGAAAATGTATTAAAAAAACAGTTTTACTGCAGCAACATGGCAATTCAAAATGTTTTGCGTGATAAGAAGGTAAATTAAACGAGCAAAAAAGAAAAAAAAACATAGTGAAAACAAAGACATGTAAAAATAAATTACAGATTGATATTTTTATTACTTTTGGGTGTAAGAAAATGGCTTTTAATAATGGGCTAAAGGAGCCCATTATTTCAGCAGTGTTCTGGAAGTTTGTTCCAAATTATCAGAAGAAATTAAAACCTTCATTGTAGGTCGGTCTTATTTCAGCATGTACAAAGCCTGGACATGTCCAAAGTGTATCCAATTTTTCTTGGGTACACTGCGTGTCTGGCCCAGTGTATCATCCATCCTTTCAGTCAGTCATTATCCATCCATTTCGCCATATATATCATCCATCCATCCTCCCTTTCATTATTCAGTGATCTGTCAGTTAACACATTGATCTGTTCTTTTTGTTTGCTCGTTCCTTTCGTTTTTAGCTGCAATTTGAAGGTAAACAATTGATAATGAAGTCCTACATTTATACTTCAAGAGTTGGCAGAGAAGGACTAAGGAATTTTGAAGTTTAAGTCTGTAGAACTTTTCATGTAAAAATGTGAGGTAATTCTGTGAAGAGCTCTAGTTTTATATCAGACATGTTCCTTTTTTAGTAGAGCTATTGATGGACAGATATATTCTTTGTAGAGTATTACTTCATTAGTTTTTAGGGTATTTTTCTTTTTTCTGGAATTTCAACCTGTCACACCCCTCACACACACACTAACATTAGGCATGCAAACTTCACCCCATCTTCTGTCTGTGAATCCAGCTGCTTTCATCCATGCCCCACAGCAGTTGACTGAAGATTGTAATAGTGTCCTGTGGGCAGATGGTAACTCTATGCCCACAACTAACTGGGGGATACCACTATATCATCAAACAATGACACATCCCTGTGAAAATTGAGAGGACATCAGAGACGTGAGCTTTAGTTTCCTTTTAGCCTCTGAGGAGCAGAAACACACTGACCGCATACTTCACCAGAACCTCCGCAGTGTTTACATGAATCTTCTTTGCCCTCTGTTCTGTCTGTTTTCCTTTTCCCCCTTGAAATTTCTTCCTCTTTCTCTTATTTGCTCCTCTTCACCTCTGCTGATTGAACTAGGACCTTAGGGCGAACTGTATAACAGACACCAGAACTCATTCTCCTCCTGTTTATTCTTCCTCACACTGCCCTCAACAAGAGATGCTAAGCAGCGCTCTGATCCTCGCAGTCGCATTAATCAGCTTTAGGCAAAACATACTTTGGACAGCGAGCAGGACAGGTGCAGGATCCATTCATGAAGTGCGTCACTTGGGCTACTGTACTGGCTCCATCTCAAAGCTTGTTTCTCACCGTGTCTTCTCCTGACAAGCGTCTGACAGGGATGAAGGGAAAAACATCTCTGAACATGAAGCAGGGCAAAATGCTTCACCGAGAGGCTTGGACTCTAGAGACGTCTGTTACATTGACCTGCTGTCTGCTACAATGACGAATATCGATACATCTGTTTCTAATACAACTCTTCCGTCTTTCTCCTTGCACATAATTTTGCCATTTATCAATGCTGTAGCAAAATACCTCACACTAGACTGAAGTATTTCTTTAGCTGATGAATTGTACAGTCCGTTAGTAGGAGAAGGATTTTCTTTTGAAGCAATCATGATACTCAAAATTGATATATGTATGCACACTCTTCTGCAAATTGACAATAATAAAGACTTAAAACTAATCTCTGAATGAGGTCATATTAGCAAAATGACATTCTGCAATTTTAATGTTGTTTTCACAGTGTGTTGCAGAAGTATGAAGTATTTACTATTTTTATGTTAGCAGGCTTAAATAATTTTCATCTAAATTTCATCATAGATCATAAAATATTACATAACTGAAGTGGAGAGGAGAGGATTTGTATTTTTCTTTCTAATAATAGTTCTAGAAGTGCGTCATGGATTTGTTTTCAGCCTAATTTCCTCTGAAACACCTAAAAAAATCGTATGAATTCTCTAAGAAGCTCTGAGGTTTGTTTGAGAGTTTTAGTGAACAAATGGCATCATGGAAATCAAGAAACACCGCAAACAGGTCAGAGATAAAGTGGTGAAATGTAAAGGAGATCTAGGTTTTAAAACGGTTTCCCAAACTTTGAACATTTTACAATGCACTTGATGTGGTCACAAACCCATAGTCACTATGTACTGTAAAGGGATATATGACTCTCCAGTCTTTGGGTTCACACAGACTAAAGACGTACCATCCTCCAGTCTGTCTAATCAAAGAAATACGTTGATGAGTCGACTGCAGATAACATGCCAAAGGTGGTGCTTGCAACATGTACATAAAGACCTGAATGCATTTGGACAGTAGCATGAGGACCATGACACCAAGAGGTCTCCCTCAGGTGAATGTTGAATTCTTCGAGTTGCAAGCCACACCCCACCTCCCTATAGTTTCAGTTATGATAAGTAGTATCAACTATAGTGAAGTAAAGTTAAACATTCAGTGTGCTACAAATAAAACTAAGGTTACTTTTTCAACAATCTGAAGCTGCTTCTAAAAGCACAGCTTTTGTATGCATTTTTCATAGAGAGAGGTGCCAGGGATTTGCATGTTTGATTTATTTAGTTAATTCTTTTTCAAAGTGCGTCAACATTTTTGTTTTATTTACATTTCCTTCTCGTTTCTCCATATTTATCCTTTTATTTAAGTTTACTTGGAGAAGGTTGAATCTTGCTTTAGACAGGTTATCCATCTTGTGTCCCTTTTGGGTTTTCTGTTAATTGTTTATTGGTGTGTGCAAAATAACTGGAAGACCATTTGAGGAAAGCTTGAGAGGAAGCTGCCAAGATTTCCCAGATCAGCAAAACAGCCTTCACAGTGATGAATGCAGTTGTCTGTCATGTATAAGAGTCGTGAATGCAAATGCAATAAATTTTCCCTTTTTGTCAATTTTTCTTGGAGCAGGCAGAGCAATTCTTCACAAATACAATTTCTAACCAGCCGACAGACGAGGAGCGATGACATGTTTGATTAATCGCGGACTCTTTGCAAAGGCTGTTCAAAGACTGGTGGCATGTTTTTGTGTGTAATGTTAGACGTTGAGAAATCTCTTTCTTATTTGTTCAGACTAAAATGGCCCTATTTAAATCCTTTCATCACCAGCGGACTTTCCCCTCATGCCGTATTTAAAGGTTTTATCTTCTCCCTCAATACTCCTGATTATGTGACTTCTTAGCTGTTTATTTTACATTTTTTCTTCCCTGACTAATGATTGATAAACACCACAACACAAAGTTAGTGAAACAATCTGGGTGAAGTAAATGCACCACATATTTATATTCAGAGTGTTTAAATTTAGTTTTTTTATGACCACTTTTGTAAAACTGAAAAGACAAAAGCAATTTCAGATGAGGAAAAACATTCTTTCCTAAAACGGCTAAAATTACCCACAGGCGTACCCCATCAGGTGCACATAATTAGAACATCAATACTCAGCATTTTGAAAGAGCTCTGCCATATTTAAACCTCAAAGTTAGTTTGGTGGTTTCCTGATTGTTGATGTGATAGTCCACACCATGATGAGATGAAAAGAGATGCCTGAGGCGACTAGAAAGAAGATGGTAGCAGCTAATGAGTTTGTGAAGAGACTTAAAGAGATCTCAAAAGAATTTGAAATCAGCCGTTCTTCTGTAAGAAGGAGTCTATATTCTGTAATTGAAGGACATTCAAAACTATTATCACTTTGCCTTTCAGGCAAATTCACACTGTGAGCCGATCACAAGATGTTTCCTAAACCAGGACATTCTAAATGGACCTGGCTTGTCCACTCTCTCTAATTCGTTACTTTCTAAATCTGCCTGTTTCTGTTTTACCAAAATCAGTGGTAGTGCTCATTAGATCCCTGCTTTGTTTGCTTATAATTTGTCCTTTGTTAAATACACCTGCAGAGTCAATTTTCAGATTAGTCCAGGTTCACAAATGCTCTCAATTTAATTTGAAGACTTTGATAACCAATTAAACATAGCTGTAATTTGTTGAATATACCTTTTCATTACCTAATAAAAGAAGTAATGTTAAATAGTGATTAATTCAGAATTTTTGTGCTTTATTTTTTCAATCAAAAACTTGTGTTAAGCTTGTAAAGACTGCATTGGACCAATAAGACTTTTTAGGCCACTGACTAAAATTTTTATTGTTATGCATCCAATCCATCAGTTGGGGTTCTCTATTTTGGTCAATGATGTGTCCAGTGTGTGGGTGTGTGTGAGGGGGAGCTTTGAATTGAACTCATGTCTGTGACTTTCTACAGCCATGAGAGGGTGGGACGGAGAAGGTTGTCAAAACACCTCCCTCCCTGCTAGAGGACACTACTGTCTGTCTGGCCAGACAAGTTTATTAGTTTGTCCTAAAAATACAGCTCAGCTCCAAGGACCCCTGCCCCTCCATCACCCAGGGGCCCCCATGGTATGAGACATACTTGCATCCACCGACACTGCTGGACCTGCTCAAAGGCATGGAGCCTTTCCAGGTGCCTGCAGACAAACATTTGTTGTTTGTAACTGCTCTGATTTGTTTGGATTTTGAAACGGACGTCAAAATGAAAAATACCCTCTATTAGCTCGACTTTCTTACTTGCAGTTTAGCTTTCTGAGTTGTATACGTTTATGAATTAGACTTTGTTACATAATTAGCTTTATGTCTTATGTATAAAGCTTATGTATACATAATTTGTAACTGAGTCACACAGTTGCATAAACAAATACGGGCCGTAGATTGAACTGGTGAACAACATAATTTATTTTTCATTCTGCTTTGCGATGATTTGCCAAGTATATACTCTGGTTTATTTTGAAAAGGGCTCTAGGCAGTTTAAACGCTCCCTTGAAAATGTTTAATATGCTTAATAAAAATCAAAATAATTAAACTCACACAAGCCATAAAAATAGCAATAAAAAGCGCTTTGGTAAATGTCCCCATTGGGGCTGCACAATTTCAAAACCGTTGGGAAAATATCTTGTGCTTCAACGTAATTTTCTCTCACGTTTTTAGCCTCTGAGTGTCACAGAAAAACCTTTATTCATTCCTGTAGGAGAAAGCAATTTTTTTTTTATTTCCTGCCATTTCAGGACGCTTCTTCTCTTTGGTTTTATATCAGACATCAAAGTCAGTTTGCAGGAAATGGCAAACAGATTAGGTAATTTAGGCTAACCTGAGTGCTTTGATAGTTTTGACACTGATCCATGTGTGCATGCATCCCACAGGTCACGCTGTCACGTTTCAGGAGAGGTACTGTCAAGGGGCCACTGCAGTTTAAACAAGTGGCATATTACAATGCAAGGAACACGAGTCGTAACTCAAACGTGTAATGACGGATAGTTTCAGTACAGTGAGCCAAAGTAAACAGGACAATCTTGAAGTTTTGTACCCCCACCACAGCGGTTCACAACCTCACTGAAGCTAAAACTAATAAGTCATAAAGTAAATATATGTTACTTTGAGTTCTTAAATGATAAACTACTTCATTACTAAAGACTTGGGTGACCCTAGAGAGCTTTTTGAGAGGCGATTAGATCTGGAAACAAGGGTGGGAAATTCCATTATACCATTTTTCAAAAGTTCTACCTGCTGACTTTTTCCGTATTTTTTCACTTTATAACCACAATTGTTGATGTATTTCATTGGGACTTTATGTGCTAAACCACCACAAAGTGGAGAAGTGGTGGGAAAATGACACACAGTTTTTATTATTTTAGAACAAATAAGAGTGTAAACTGTGATGTGCATTTATATTTAGTTCACAGAGTTAATACTTTGTAGAACTTTCTTTTGGCCTCAGTTCCAGTTTAAGTCTTAACTTAAACTGTACAAGGATGTTCAAACCTTGTACAACCTCCAACCAGGTTTGTACATCTAAATTTTTACCCATTAATTTAAAAAAAATCAATAGACATTAATTCTCCAGGTATTATTTTTCTTTCACTTCACAATTATGCTTTACATTTAAATCCCAATGACATGCACTGAAGTTTGAGACAAACTGACAAATATAAAAATAAATGGTTTAAATATCTTTAGAAGGCTCTATAATTGTTTATGCCAGAAAATATTAAAGAAATAATTATTAGAATGTTTTATGATGGGGGGCAGGGGGGATTTACACATGTAAATGGAAAATAAACAATTAGAAGCTGAGTTATCTTTGACTAGATGAGCGTATTTATGCTGCTTTGACAGACAACGGATTGCATAGTTGTTTTTCTTTGAAAAAGATTAAATTGTCTTAATAAGCCAGAGGTACTTCCTCCTCCCACAGGGCACAGAGGTGAAGAGGCTCCAAACAAAAACAAAACAATGGGATCCTTCAGTCATGGTTGATTAACCTGCCTTGAGCAAGTTATCTGAACCTATATTCTCCATTTCAGCACAAAAACAGTTTGTTTTGGGCTGTTTGTTGTGTGATACTGCGGAGGATAGGGATTGTTGTTCTGGTTTTTCAGGTGTTTCTCCTCTTTAACATCTCCCATCTGTTGAACTCTGCATTGTCCACAGTGACCTCAGATTAAATGTGTGCGTGTGTGTGTGTTTGTTCCCTGCAGGCGAGAATGATGTTCAGCTCAGGGGTCTTCTGGATGGGCCTGTTCTTCATCCCGGTCACTTCGCTGATCTTTGACGTAACCTACAAAGTGTGAGTTTTCTCTCCGTTCTCTCTCACACGCTCGCAGTTCAGGAAATTCCTGCAGTATCTCTCCTATCGCCAGCAGAAATTCCTGCTTTCGCTTTTTCAACAAACTTCCAAAGAACTCTGGAGTTTCCGTTTTGTGAATTCTCAGCAGGAGATGTCGGGTTGACATCATCCATCAGCAGATTCACTGCATCTGGAGCAATTTGCCGACTTAAAAGCTTAATTTTCCTTTTCTACATTTTATATCATCAGTCTCCAAACACCTCGTCTTGGTAAACTATGTTCAACACGCTGTTTACTGCATGTTTGATTTACAGTGTGAAGAAAGTGTGCTTCAAGACCCTGGTGGATGAGGTGCAGGAGCTGGAGGCTTTATCTAAGGACCCTGGAGCAGTAGTGCAAGGAAAGAGGTACAGCTACACACTAGTCCACTATTCCTGTGTGTTCACTGCGAGGTTTTAGTGGCATCAGAGGGCGTATCGACAGAAGATTACTGAGCATGTTAAAAAATGAGCCTGATTTTTCTTTTTCATTCTCAGAACACCTCCTGTTCTCTTAAACTATCAGGTCTTTCAAGTACCAAAAAAAAAGAAACAAAGCACTTTTTTGCACCAGTTTCCTCAAGGTGTTTCTCTACATACATATCAAAGCTCAAAACATATTTCAGTGGTACAATAGCAAAAAGGAATAAATGTTGGGTTTCTTTTTACATTTTTAGATAACCTTAAAGTTAAAAATCTGAAATTTTCACATAGTTTGAGTTGCACATGTTCGTCAACAACCATGTTTTAAATATTTGGGCAAAATAGTAATCCTATCGTGTTTAACCTAAAATATCTTAAAAGAAATGAATTACTTTATTATTGAAGTAATAGAGTAATCTATCGATTATTCTTACGATTAATCAGGTAATCGGATAAAAAAAAAAGATCAAATAAAACATTGGTAAATCTAACATAACAGCAGTGTTACTATCGCATATCAACATCAGTCCAATTTTTCACATTTGAGCTTCTCTAACAGTTACTTTTCTGTAGTTTAGAAAATTAACTTGTAACAATAATAGCTCACTTTGTTAACTTGAAGAAAAGTTATACAAA
>CAEGAE010084542.1:0-10381 GCA_903067095.1 Girardinus metallicus
TATATATATATATATATATATATATATAAACACTTTCTCTGTTCATTTGAATAATTGTAGCTTAAAGCTAATAAAAACCCAATTATCAGTTTCTCAGACATTTGGAGTATTACATAAAACGAACAAACACATTAGCTTTAGTACAGACGTCCTTTGTTTTAGTGAGCAAAATCATAGGGAAGAGCCCAGAAGGGCATAAAATAATATTGTTGAAGAAGGTAATTGAATCCAAATTCCTGCATCCAAACTTATTAGGGGAAAGTTGAGTGGAAGGAAAAAGTTTGGTAGAAAAAGCAAAAAGAACAGGTGTTGGACTGAGAAGAGCCAGATTCCAAGAATTTAAGAGGTTGGTGAAGATTCCAAAGTTAAAGAGAGTGCTTCGAGATCTATAACACAAAGACGAATCCAGGAAATAAGCTATAAAAGTTGTATTTCTTGTGTTAATTCAGGGATGCTAGAAATATCTTGCTAAGCAGAAAAGGCTGCTGCTCACTGCTCAATGTCCAAAGAGTTACTGAGGAACAAAAGAGACACCGGCGTCCAACATTGCAGGCAACCTGAAGACATCTATTAATGGAACCTGTGTTTATCAGTGCCACTAGCTGATTGTTTCTATACTGTGTTGCATTTGTTGCAGTGATATGTGCAGAAGTACGCGCGTGCATAATAATGGGCATAATACAGACAACACTTTCTGACACCTCTGTGTTAAAAATTATTGTCTTTTATTGGTGCTATGTAATCCCTGATTGTCAAAATGAACATAAAGACTTGAAACACATCACTGTGTATACTGAAGATGAATATTAATATAACTTTTTCATTTTAATACTGCCATAAACATAAAGTACAAAAAACCAATGCACTATATACGGGGGATATTAGTTGAGCCGGATTGACTGGCCCCCAAATCATATTCTGTTTAGGTCCCCATACACCTTAGGATCGGTTCTGTTCATTCTTTTTGAATATAGGTTTGCTTTAAAGAAGCGAGCAGCCAACAAATTTTGTTTATTATTAAATAGGGAAAGTTTTTTTTTTTTATTATTTTGTGATGGCAGCAATGCGCTTAAACAACGTGACTGCATCCCGAGAACAGAGGGGGAGAGAGAAACTGGGGTTGAGAGGGTGGTTGCAAATTTATTTAGATCTTCCCATTTGATCCAATGAAGCCATCACAATGCAAGTGCGACCCCCAAAGGCACTGAGTGTAACTACAACTTTACCAAGACGCACGCTGGGTAGATTTTTCTTCTTTTCCTTCTTTTTTAAACGTTTATGTTCATTTTGTTTTTTACGCTATCTTGCAGTGAACAACTGCAGCCTGTGCTATAAATGGAATGCAATAGCCAATAATAGCGTATTATGGGATGATCTCTCCACTGTTAACGGCTGATCGCTCGTCCGGAGACGGGATGGAGAGAGAAGTTGTGCCAACCAAAAACCCTGCAATGTGTTATCCATCCTTTACAAAGAAAAATCCCCACAACGCGCAGTGTTAATTTACATATCCAATTTATCAAATCTGTTTCAGATTAGTTGTCTTTTTAAAGACAGAAAATCTAGATGTTCGATATTTTTGGTGGGCAGTGAGGGGGTTCCGGTCTAAACGCGGACTTTTATGGAATCAGCTGAGTGCGCACTGCAGCAACATTATGAATTAATAAAGATTAACGCTTTCTTTTTCTTTCTTTTTTTTTTTTTGTAAACCTAAACGTCTCAATATCCAAGTTCTAATGCGGACAGCTGTGCTCGCTGCCTGTGTGCTGCTGCACTTTGGGCGAGGAACGCTTTAAAAGTCACACAGTGTCCGCCGATCAACAGCGAGAAGGGATCAGAAATGGATGGAAATAAAGTACTTACAGTATCTCCCTTCCACAGAGCTCCAAAACAGCGGTGTTAGATGACATTGCAACAGTCCACTCTCTCCCTTGAATAACCATGCAGGGGAGGGGATCACAGAATCTCTGGTAATGAATAATTCCAAACGAGCGTCAAAAAAAAAAAAAAAAAAAAAAAAAAGGGAAAGAAAAGGAAAGAAAAAAAGATGAATGAAATCCTCTTGTTTTAACACCTCACATTGAGGTGGATAAAATCACAGTTTTTCCTCTCTCTTTTTGTAATCCAATCTTCATCGCGTGTGTGAGCCTACACTGCTGATTCTCCACTGCAATCTCTGTTGGCCCCCGCGCATCGTGGAGGGGTGGGAGGGGGCTCAACTTGCCTCGGTGTGATTAGAGCGCCCTGTATCTCGTTATTCCTTGTCCCGGGAGGGGAGAGGAGACGCAGCAGGGGTGCACGAGCCAGGCGAGCAGCCGCCGGACGCACGCTGAGACGCACAATGTACATGGGGCTATAGCTGCGTACAGTTTGGAGGGTGCTCCGGGCAGCGAACGGGATGCGAACCGCGCGCGGGACTCGCGGCTTCTTTCTCTCCTCGCGAGCGTGTGCGCGCGAGCCGAATAAAACCAACGCGTGTGCGTGCGTGTGTTTGTGTGTGTGACCGCGCGCTTCTGCAGATGCAGGGGCAGCTGGATAGACGGACTGGTCGGTCTGTCTCTGCCCAGCTCTCTGCGCTAAAGCTCCATCGGCAAGTCGCTCATTTTAAGAGAGGAATAAGAAGAAAAGACTTGAGAGGCAATAGGGAGCGCGTGACATTTCACCGTCAGATTTAGCAACAATTCTCTCCTTTTTGACAACAAACCCCCCAGCCCCCAGTCATGTCTTCTGGGACGCTTAAAGTCTCAACCCATGCGGAAAGCCAGAGCACAACAGATAAAATATTAAATGCAACGTGAATGTCAGCTCCCCCCTTCTTCCAGATGTGGGTGAATAACTTGACACGAGCACACATTTATGTGCGTGCACGATTTGTTCGTGTCCACCTCAGACTTGAAACAAAAGGACTTAGAGGGCCAATAAATAAACAAACAGATGACGTGCATTGCGTGAAATATTTAGCGTGCTAAACCTTCAGTTCATCTTTGGTGTAGCCTACTGTGTCTTACAAAACGCTTTCATAATTCTACTTTTCACTCTTTTCCCTTTTTTTTTTATTATTTTTTTTTTTATTGCTTTTCGTCATCTTACAACCACAGACTTACTATTGGCATTTTATGTGACAGACCCACTTCATGTACCACGTAATTTTGAAGCTGGAGGAAAAATATGGTTTTCAACACTTTTTTTTTTTTACATATAGAAATGTGAAAATTGAATGTATTCACCTCATTTTACTCCAGCACTCCTGCATAAATACCAATGGAACCGATACTTTCCAGTGACGCCCATTCAGTCACTGAATGGGCGTCACTGGCCTTCACAGAACAGCATGAATCCAACTGTTCTGTGAAGGCCTTAGAGATTTGTTAATGACAATTAGCGAACAAACTGGATGAATCAAAGACCAAGAAACACACTTGACAGGTCCAGGATATTATTATGAGAGGTGTCACAGAAGAATTAGGTTATAAAATTAATGCTTTAAACATTGTACTATGTACTGTTTAATCCATCATCTGAAAATAACGAGAGTATGACATGACTGTCTACCTGCCAAGGTGTGACAGTCAACTGACACTGGTCGGGTAAAAGGGAGGATTAATCACAGAAGCAGTCAAGAGGCGCATGGTGACTTTGGAGGTGGTGCTAGAGGTCCTCATCTCGGGTCAGAGGACATTAATAGGATAGACCACTTTGTGTTCATTTATCACCTAAAATCTAAGAAACAAAGCAATACAGAAGGATTTTAAAGACCACATTTGGTGAGTTTGGGTAAAAAATGTCAAACTGTTCATGTTTTGGAACAGCCTGAGGTGGACACGAACAGATTGGATGGATTTCTGCAGATTTGAGTCGAATGAACATTGCGTGTGCCAGTCTTGGGAGAAATGACTGCTTTTTGCCTACTAAATTTGGGCTTTTATGGGTCAGTTGGCAAAGTTTCTCAAGTTGAAATTACTTTACTAACAATAACTGTGCAAACACCAAAACAATGTGTCACCATTTTGCTGTAAATGAGAAACATGTTATTGGTTTAGCAGATGAATAATGATGAGTTACCAGCCAAATCACCACAAATTACTGGTAAATCACAATTTTATCTCCTGCCTGAACAAATGCAGTCAAATTAAGCTTAAATCCTTTGTATTGTTTTCTCCATGCAATATATGATTGATTCATTTTGAAGCCCTTACACATCTTTCTTAGGGGGTGGAGGGCCCTGTAGCTATCCATCCGCCCGTCTGTCTCATTTTACATTTTAGCATGGTCAGCATCCAAGAGTTTCTCTTCCAGCTCTCGAGATGAGTTTTCGGATCCCTGTCGCACAGTGAGGGGAGCGTGGAATATAAAGGAAGCATCAGGAAGAGAGGGAGAGGGAAGAGGGAGAGATAGAGTGGTGTCGTTGCATGCAGTAAGTCAGGCTTCACAAACAATTATGTGGTCACAATTCACACCTGACTGGGGAAACGATTGTAGAACTCCACTATTGCAGAGCAGGACACTCACACGTATGATGTAACTACCAATGGCTGATCTTTTTGCAGGTTGAGTTGTAATATAAATCCATGCTATCCCAGCGGCATTCAAAATGGTGTTAATACTGCTTTTTTTCAAAATTTATTTAGACATGATGTTCTAAGCAGCCACTCCTATATGTGTAGAGCAAACATGCAGATTTCCATGTGCCGGACGACTCTTTTATTATAGACAAAAAGGTCTTAGTGTAATTACAAGCCCCATTAGCTAACAAACACTGCGGGAAACCTGAAGCAATACTGTAATAAAAGTGTCCCAATGTGCCGTTGTGGCATTAAAAAAGCTGGGATAGGTCAGTATAGCACATTCCAACACATCACAGATATGGTTCTTGTCAGAGGTTTATAAGTTTCGAGTTTTTGCTTGTACACTGGTAATGCAAAATACATTTTCAATGATTTGGATTGAAATCAAAGAATTTGTATTCTAAAACGTACAAGGCAAAAACTATAAATACAGCCATAAAATTCAGAACCAGCTTTATTGGCCAAGACTGTGTGTGCAAACAAGACAAAAAAAATGGTTTTCAAGTGTTCAAGGGCACACAGATATGAGGAATAAATATAACTTTGAAGTAAATAAAGTAATTATAAAGTAACACTATGCAAATGTAGCTGCAGCCAATCTTTTTTTTTTCATTAAAAAGAAAAAAAGATATTGTTGTGACTGCCAGAATACATATTTTGTTTACAACATAGTCGCTGACTATTTTGGCTGTAAGGTGTTTATTGTGTTCATCAGGAAGACTACCTGGGGCAAGAAACTGTCCCTGTGGCAGCTGGTTTTTTGCAAATAAAGCTCTGTAGCAACAACCTGAAGGTAAAAGTTTAGACAGTTTGTGATCAGGATGTTATAAAAGCTAGTAGCTATTTGGATAAAGCCCCCTTGGCAAGCTGCAGGGAAATTCCACACTTTTTGTAGCCATCAACAAACCTTTGGAATAAGTATCAGTTGCTATTTGACCATTAGTCTTAGCACAAACTGTAGAGTAAATAGAAATAATTTGTTTTTTTTTTTCACATGTCCAGGTTTTAAATGTGGTCAAAAGGTTAAGACCTCCCTGGAAGCTTGATGCTACCCTGCTTTATACATTCTGGATGTTTGGTATCTTTGTGCTATTAGAACATGCACTGTGTCCAGTGGCATGTAATACAAATACAACATAATCTCATCCTGTAGCATAAAGATTTTATGATATAAGGGTGTTCATAAGATTGGCTTGGATTGTAACTTCCCTTAGAAGAGCAATGACCTAAATAAAATATAAATTTTCCCCTATGCAAATATAATAACATAGCTTTAATGTGACAATACACAACATCTCGTGATTGTTTCCAAAATGAACTATAGTACAAACTGTGGAGACTAGAGGCTAGAAAGTCTACTGCATCCTCTCTAGATATTGATTTGACATAATATTTGTTCCAGCTGTCTGCATCTGACCAGTGACCTGCTTGTTCCTTTCATTTATGTGCTTAAGGCAATGCAGAATGCAGACACAGTCAGTTCTTTTAGTGGTCGAATGGTGGGTATAGCACAAAGCATTTCACATATCCCTAGTTTACCATGATGTTTCCTGACAAAAGGAGTAAACTTTCAGATTTGTGTCAATTGTTTGAATGCTGCCATGGTACACAAAAAAATTCCATCATATGACTTTTTGTTTACGATCCAACTTCCATGTGCCTGCTGGAAGAAAACGCATCCCAACACCATGATGGCACCTCCGGTGTGTTTTCACATGGGAATGGTGTGTTCAACACAGAGGTTGCGCTAGGCTTTTGTTAAATTTGTTATTTTGCCTGACAGATGAAACACCCCTCCCATAGTATATTTTAACCTGTCAATTTTCAATAATGACAATTCAGTTGAATTTAATTTTCATTCAGTATAATTAATATTCAAAGAGCTGAAGAGAGAATTTATATCATGTTATCACATATCAAGCAGATAAATAAATGTAATTTTTTTCTCCACAATGACAAAAACAACTGACTGTGGACCAGTAACTATACAACCAACGCATTAAACGATTGCATTATAAGTATGTGGAATCGTCTCCCGGTTAGCAAGACTCATTTGAGTTCAGTCTTATGGTCAGAGATGGTACTCAAACGGGATTATTTTCAATTTAACCTAGTTACCTTTGCTATTTACTCTGCGCATAAAGTTGAACATGTCTGCAGTAATTGTAATCTGTCAAAAAGACAAATTGCCTTCAAATTTTTCCAACAACATTAAAAAACAAACCTGTCAAAGACAGAAAATACTCAGTTAACTTGAGTCCTGGTTCAAGGTGATGTACAGTGTTAAGACTAGGACAGAAATAAAATAAAAAAAATGCTAGAGTAAAATTTTGGTCACATCTTCGTCGGCTCTTCTTTGAGGCTCACGTCAAACTACAAGCAGGAACTGTTGCGGCTTTCTTTCAACAATGACTGTGTTTTTTCCTCTTCCGTGAAGCACAGAATGTTGAGAGCACCACTAGCAGTTGTCCTGTCGAAAGATTCTTGAATTTCAGCTTTGGAGATTTTCTACAAACCAGGGACTGCATATGTTAAAACCAGTGCTCATGCTCCACTGAACGCAGAAGGACATCATGACATGGCGTCCTGATCCCTTCATACTGGACACATTCCAGACAGCCTGGCTGCTCCCTTTTATGCATAGATACCGGCAGAATCAGGAGAGGAAGATGGTTGTACATTTCCAGTTGCAACATATCTGTGTTTGGCTGAATGCCAGAGATGCTAAATTAGCTGCTATAATTTTTAAACAGGCTCTGCAACACAAGTTTGCAGAAATACACTAAACTGAAATGAAAATTGGAAGATTTCCATTTGTGGAATACTGATGTAAAACTTGACCTACTTTAGGAACACAAGAACCTAGTTTGAGTTGTATTTCCTTAGTTTCTTTAAAGCTCACTGATGACCTAGATTTAGACGTGGTTAGCATGAATGCTTTCTCTCCTACTGTGCAGTTTGGGAGATGTTAGAATGCAATCCCAAATAAAAGAGTGACACAGAGAAATAGTAATTCTTTTGACATATTTACGTACATAACACATATTTCACCCATTTTCACTGTTCCTCTTTTAGTCATTTCTTAATAATTTTTCTAGGCAGCATAAGATGCTTTCTATGGCAGAAAATGATATTCTGTCAGTTCATACCAGAAGCACTACAGGAAAATAAATATTTTGTTATTTTTATATACCTCTGTTTTGCAGAGTGCTTATGTGTGATGTTTCGTTTGATGTTTTTGTTTCTTCAACATGATGAGTTTGATGCTCTATAGGTGCCTAAATGGGGCTAAATTATTTGTAGCTACTTTAATAAGAAAGTATGTTCGATTACTAGTGGCAATCAGTCAGTTTACAAGCATCTAATATGCGTAAAGTAAACCTTCACCGGCAGATAGGTCCTCTCCATTGTTGGAGAGCATGTGATTAAGTAGATGTCATTCAGTGTTTTTGGTGACATTTGAAACAAGACAGTTTCTCTCTTAGATGGTGATGTTGCAGAATTTGGGGATTAAACTGCGTGTGCTACAGTATCAGATGCGTGAAAACATAATCCTGTTGAGATGTTGACCAACAGCAGCCTGTCTTTATGCACCACTGAAAAGCACAGGAAGTTAGGAAGCAGTGTGATAAGTGTATTAAAAAGGAGAAAATATCTCCAGAGCTCAGGGATACTGTCAAAGTTTTCAGTGAGAGGTTTCACCCACTGCAAAAAAAAAAAAAAATCTAGGCCTTTTTCTCATTTTTGCAGGAGTTGCCAATGAACATAGTGCACTTGTTGACATGCTGGAGTTGCTGTGTCCAGATTTGCTGTTGAAAATCCAATCTTTGTGTCAAACTAATTTTGCGTTCAGGTGAAATATGTACACAAAAATGCCTTAAGCTAGAAACGTTCATGGTGTTTGCAATAAAACACATGCACATAATCTTTAAAGTAGAGAAAATGTTGATGTATTTTTCTACTTTACAATTTCTCAATCCTCTAAATGTTTTAAATTTGTTCATTCGTGCAACATTTATTTAACACAAGCCATCCTTTTTCAAGGAAACTGATTCTTCTGACTTTGAATATGCTTTTCTACTGTCAAGGTACCTGGCCTTGAAGTCGGATTTTATTGAGATTTGATAATCTAAAGTGTAAGCAAACCCCAGCAGAGTTATTGAGGTTGAGCTGCAGATCCATAACCGTCAGTCTTGTTTGCTCTGGTGTCTTCATCTCTTCCAGCCTTCTTCACAACAAAGATTCATGAATCATACCAGACAGTCTGTTGCCTTTCTGGCTGCGTTCCACAAAAATCCAAAACTCAAAGCAATCGTGTGATGAAAACAAACACTTGGACGACGATTGGACAGAGTTGGACCATTAGAGTGGTGAGGGGGCTGGTTTGAAGGTGTCTGTGGAGTGTTCGAGTGCCTGTGTGAGAGAAAGAGATGGCTCAAGGATACTAGCGGTAGCACACATGCTGGGCTGGCATTCGTACGTGAGTGTGCTTGCTGTGTGTGTGTGTGTGTGTGTGAGAGAGAGAGACAGAGAGAGAAAGAGAAAGAGAACATTTAAAACGGGGAGAAAAGGGGGTGTTACCAGGTCACCAAACAGCTGTCTGAGAGAGAGAATGGCTGCAAGGGCTATGCTACACACACATACGCACATAAGTCTAACAACAAAAATACAACACAGAAAGACAAGAAGACAGTCCCTGCTGCATTTTCACACACACTCATGCATGGAAAGAAAAACCAGTCTGTATGAAGATCAATTAGCCTCCTCTATAGTGCTTGATCTTTTCATTGCGGGTTTAATGCAGCACTTCCTGAGGTTTTCCAGCTGCAATAATCTGGCCATAAAAATCAATTTCTCATTTCTCACCCTGTGCCTGTTTCGCTTACACACGCAAACACCTGCACAAGGACACTACGCAACCACAACATGATCAAGAGTTTCCTCCAAGCAGACCTGCACAAATGAATGTACACACACACAGGTGCGCTTCACATTAGGGGACACTCACTCCTAGTTTCTCTTAAGGCTCGATAGAGACTGAAAGCGGGAGGAGAGGGATATAAATCAACAATGTTCATCAGAGGAGAGGGAGATTAATGAGTGGAGATAGGGAAAAACAAACGAGCGAAGGTGTGCCTGCTTTGTAAAAGAGTGACAAAGATTAAAAAAACAAAAAAAAACTGATTAATTGGATGGCGAGAGCGAACAAAGCGAAAGCCGGACACTAACAGGGCAGTTAGATTTCTGCCCTGTTCTAAACCATGGAAGTCAATAGACAAGCAGATGTAAAGAGCTTTTATTATTTAGCAGATAACAAAAGAACAACTAGAAAATTCCTGAAGAAATTTAACCGGGGCCTGCCAAAGTGTGCCCGTCGGTTTGGACCCAGCGTTTGGATGCTAAAAAGTAGCATCAATGCTAAAATTTGATAATATAAACTAAAATTAGTTGACTAACATGGACTTGAACCATTCAGTATGTTAAAATGAATGCATAAGCTAACATTAGCCAAAATGCTAATGTTAGCATGAATGCTGTCAGTAGCATGTTGTTTGTCATTGACGTACTCCACTCAGTATACGAAACATGGCTCATAAGTAAGAAAAGAAGGTAAAAGGTTGTTTCAGGGAAAAAGCTAATGGTAGTGGGGGACAGTGAAATGCTAATGTTTGTGCTAATGTTAATGAACTGCCTTGCTGCGCAAGGCAGTTCACTGTCCTGAGAAAAATATGTAAATGCTAACATTTTTGCACCGCCTACGGCGGTGCACTTACCTCATAGGAGTATTGAGGCTTTTATTTTGAAATTTTCACTAA
>CAEGAE010084547.1:0-36399 GCA_903067095.1 Girardinus metallicus
GTTGCTGGTGCCTATCTCCAGCTACGTTCCGGGTGAGAGGCGGGGTACACCCTGGACAGGTCACCAGTCTGTCGCAGAGAATAACATCCACCAGCAAGAAATCTGATTATTTTAGAAAGATCAAGGACATTATCTGTCATATTTCTTAAGGGCCAACTGGCTAAACTCAGTTTTAGAACCAAATGAAATAGAAAAAGTTCTAATACACAGTTACGCAATTCAAGTAAAATTATGAGATTGAAGACTTTTTATATAGGTTGTGGAAATTGAAAGAGAAACCTTCTTTTCAACATTAAATCATGGAGACAAAACAGAAAAGCACAAAAAAGTAGTATCTAGGTACAAACTGAGAAAGAGGCAATTTGATCAAGAACCCTTTGTTACTTTTGCTGTTGTAGTCATTATTATGGTCATTGTTGCTGTAATACTTTTGTTGTGTTTATCTGTTAAATTGCAGATCTAAACAGGTGGTTGATCTCAATTTAGATTTAAAATATTTAATTACAATCAAGGTCTGTTTTCCTACTTGATGCCTTTAATGTCTTAGGGGACATTAAAGCCCACCTTTAGTACAACTCCAACCTGAAATAACATTCCATTCCCTGTGCTTTAAATTTGAAAAATGTAAATACTACTGGTAAGATATTTTTGCCTAGGTATTTGTTAAGTTGAAAAATGTTTTTACAGTACTTTGTGCATTGTTTGCAGACACTGAAAAAACTAATTTCCTCTTTCTCACGGAATGCTTTACCAGCTCATTATGGAAACACAAGTTGTTCTCAATATTATTGCTTCCTAAAATTATATATTATAAGATTTACTTCCATATTTCCATTTTCAGTGTAGTGGTTGAACATCCTGGACTAATATGTTGCAAAATTGCACTTCAAAGATAAACTATTCATTTTGACAGATCAAAAAAAAACTTTAAGTATTTTTAAAATAAAGATGCAAGAGAAAGATAAATTACCTTGTAGTAAGCTAGTTTGACATTAATTTTCCTATTGACATTTTGAATTGTTGAATTGATGTTACTGCATCCTGTAGTTTCTATTCAATTTGTTTTGTGTATTTTTTTTTCCACCAAATACCATATCCAAATACATATTTTATGAAAGACGAGAGAACAGTGGCATCTAACACTCAACAATCACTCTTGGTATATGGTATGGAAAAAAAGAATCATGTGGTAAATAGAGTAGGGGAAAGTAGAACTATCACATATTGAATGCATTTCATTAATACCTCAGGAAATTGCATCAAGCTGTTAAAAGGTTTACAAAGTGTGATTAAATATTTTTTCTCAGCATTTTAATAATGTTGAAAAAATTTATTGCTAAAGCTGTATACATCTAACTTATTCCGAATCCAGTAAATCACCCAGCTAGGACTAAAGTGCATTTGGTGTGAGATTCTCATCGACTATGTATCCCACCTGGCTCCCCCTCCCTGCTTCTCTTCTCCCACACACTCACAGGTGCCTTTTGGGGTATTTTACCATGGAAACCAAGATGGTGATGCAGCGAGAGCAAGAAGAGCAGTTGTCCCAGATGTCTCACGGCATGCAGCTTTCCTCCCAGATAAAGAAGCGGACCTTTACTTCCAGGTGTAACGCGTTTATTGAGATTTGTTGGAGGAAAATGAAAACAGGGGGTCAGGGATATTGCTAAGATTTCTGACTTTGCTATAAGGTTGAATGCAGTTTAAGAATTAAATTGGTGAGGTCCTGGAATTTAAGCACTATTTACTACAACATTGCAGCAGAAAGCTAAGCCAAATATGTAGCTATCCTAAATGTATTCATATTTCAGCTAGAAACAGCATTCCTCTGTGCCATCTACCTTATTTGAAACTATTAATAAAATCTCCAGTAATGAAACTGCTGCAATTAGGGGCACACTGTTTTATTGAGCTAGGTACAGGAGGGTGCAATTAGATTTACTTCAGCTCACTTCAACATTCCCATTACAGATACTGTAAATACCTTGTATTGCTTGCTCAACCTTTCCAATTAAAAAGGTGAATCTGTGGGACATTAGCCTAGATTCCTTTTTGGCAAGTTTAATAGCTCAGACAGCTCCACTTGATCTTAAACTAGGTAAGTAAACTATGTTTCTCATTTTAAATGTAGCCAATGTAAAACTTTTTGGAATTTCTGAGAAAGTCAAAAATCGGTAAAGTCCCACAGAAGTAAACATTTTAAACATCTGCAACTAACAGGTAATTGTGGGACTGGCGCTGTTCTGAAACAGGTGCTAAAAATGCAAAATCAGCAAGGTTTCCAGTTACTACCATTTGTCTATAACTGTAAGAGATGCAACAAACAAAGCACCATGACAGGAACAATACATAGTGTTTTCACAAAAATATCCTTGTTACGTGTATTTGTTAATTCATTTGATAAGTAAAAAAAATAAATAAATCTTTCTTCAGTGTCGCAATATGCATGTAAGAGTTCAAAATGCATTTCTGACTACAGGAATTTATGATACTTTGCTTTCCTCATCACAGATCTCTCCACCTCAGCCACCTCCACACACATCTCAGCAGCACAGCCTATATATTTCTAAGCCCATCTCCCTGTGAAATGATATTCATCATTTTCACACTGATTCAAATACCGCACAGTAAGCCTGCATAGCTACACATTCTGTTAAAAAGAAGAATGAAATTCATACAACAAATCAAACATGAGCCAAAAGAATCCTATTGAGATTTAACCAAAATCACTTCCCCTCTGCCATACGATACTCAAGTCAAATTTACTTGATCTTCACAGCCTCTGCTGCGGCAAGTTATTAAATTAGGCTAACCTGTGGACCTACAATCTCCACGGCGGAATAAAAAGAGCACTGGATCTACTTTCCTGCTTAGAGAGGTTGAAAATGTGTAATTATACCATCAAGCTTAGTTTAACTTGAACTTAGAGGACATGCCTCTTTGTGTATAAAATAATTATGAGAGAGCAGGTGGTTTGTAGTATTGATAAATATTAAAAAGAAAAAAAAAAGTTCAAACTATGGTTTCAAACATTTTACTTCCCACCCATTGTGTGCAATGGTTAGATTGTTCTGTAAGATTTTTTGAGATGCACACAACAATGAGAGCAGATTGTCCTGTACCAGTAAAATTTTCCTCTTTTTATTTCCTCCTGTTAGTGTTTTGAGGAACACTCTTCATGTTTATTAACACATGACTTCACATCCACCAGTTTTCTGCACACAGTACAAGTCACACACTGGCTTTACTGGATGCACCTGTGTGTTTTATGCTGTGCCCTGTGGCGTTGTCTCTTTGTGTATCTAACTGTGGCTGTACTCTAGCGATACCACCCGTAGAACAGGAAAGCAGAAGCTGTTCTCAGAGTACCGTGAAATGGGGAAATTTCTGAGCTGGCAAACAAAAGGAAAAGAGAAGTCACGTAAATTTGCATTGCAATTTGTAAGATGGCTTGTGGAAAGTAATGACTGAGGTTAGACCTTAGCGGCAACGGTAGTTGGGGTTTGTGTCATTCACACCTGAGTAAACATATCTGACAAATAAACTGTTTTTGATTTCAGTGCAGGTGGAGTTTACAGCACTTTGTTTCAATGTTGAGCAAATATTTTAAATATAGCTGTGAGACAACAAAAAAAGCAGAAACTTAAAATGCCGTCTCACTGTAGCTGTAATTATTCAGTTTTAAAAAAGCAACAGTCATCTGCCAAAGAGGGGAGCAAATTAAAAAGTAGCTCCTCCACTAGATGTCTTTAAAAATCATTGCCACTAGAGACTATGTTGCCAATAAAAGTCCTTCTCCTGTAAATGGGGATGCCCAAGGAAAAAGTCAGCTTGGTTTCTTGTGGTGAACATTTGTTGCCTCTCACAAGCCAGTTGTACAGTCACAAGAGTGTATACAAGAATATCAAGTGTGTATCTGCATGACTGGACATGCTTTGGATCCCTAAAGAGACATTCTGTTAAAGGAGATAACTGGTTGTGTTTTCATAAAAAATATCTTCCCTGTACATGTCTAGTGCCTTTTATTATTTTTTTCATTATGTTGAGTTTATGTTCTGACTCATCAACTAAAGCATACATACAAGCATAATTAAGAGTTGACAGCAGTGCACTGCAAGAGCTAAACATTCCCAATGATTGTACACTAAAATGCCACATAAACATCACCAGTGTACCATAATTAAAGTGTTAAATAGATCCAAAAGCCTTTGGCTTGTAACCTACATTGTTGGTATATGCGTGACCTCACAACCATAACCACTGTTCCTCCTGACTGCATAAGCTCCCTGAAGACAATAGCATGTGTGTTTGTACAGCAGTGAGGGAAAGGGGAACACTCACAGAGCAGAAGCAGCTGATTCTGGCCATGACATTTTTCACACTCGAGTAAAAATGGGTCACACTGTGTGCAGCAGAACTCAAGTTACTATTGTTTTTTGCTTGTTGTTTTTTTTTTTTTTTTTTTTTTTCACAAAACATACGTAATGCATCAATTGAGTTGATCCTGTAAAACAAACACTCACTGTTGGTGCCAAGTTGAATCTCCATATGCTTTGAGAACCGCTTTCAGTTTAGCGTCAAAAACAGACCTCATAAAATCTGGTTCATGTTCACCAATACCATTACATTGCTGCTGCAGATTTTTCAGCTGCACAGATAAGGAGGGGATTTGAGTACAGTGAACCCATTAAAGAAACCAATTTGAGATTATTTAAACTTTATTATACAGTACATTACTTAGCTGAAAGTAAAGATCAGCACATGAGTACCCATTATGACCAAAAAGGGATGGTCAGACTGAGAAAAATACTCTGCAAAGCTGTTGCGCTAGGTGTGCCAGGAAACGTCCATCACATAATCACCCCACCAGGCTAAATTATTGAAACAAGCCTGAATGAATCCATACCTTCATGTTATTTTTTTTTTTTTTTTGTAATTCTGACCACCAGCTGAACATTGCAGCAAAAATCAAAACTATTCAAACCAGGCAACTTTCAAACTGTGGCACCCTCTGTGGTTTTCTGCTGCTGTAGCTCTGCTGCTTCAAGTTTCAAGATATCTACAGAGTTCAGAGACGGTTATCAGCATGCCTTGGATGATTTGTAAGCTCAAGTACATTAACATTCCAGTAGACCAGACCTGCCCATTTGGCAACTACAACAATGCCTACAACAAATCTCATAAATTCTATTCCTTCCTTACTCTGATCCTTGAATTTTATATCAAGGTTTCTTCACCCCACCTAGATCCCCAAATGTGTTAAGTTGCTGCAATATGATTGGCTGATTCACTATTTGTGCAAATAAAAAAATTAAACAGGTGTATCTAATAAAAGGAACCAGTGAGTGAAGATTTTAGTTCAAAGTTCACTGCAGAATAACAAGAACACCACTATTATACAAAACTTATTGCTAAGAACTGAATTATGTGGACAGGATTGTGTTCAAAGTCTCTTTGAGTACTGGTCAGTTAGATAATAAAATGTTGCAGGCTCTAAAAGACTAAATACAGCAAGGAAGCAATATCTAAATCTCTGAGTTTGTGGGAAATAAGAACAAAACAAATGCCTAAAAACAGAACAAGAGAGACAATAGATAGTTGATCCATTGATGCTATGCCAAAGTTCTGCAGAAACCTCTTTGGGAATTTCTTTGTTAGTGAAAGAAAATAGTCTATTGCTGTAAGCTGTGATACTTCCTCCAGACAGTTCTGTAAAAATGTTTTTTAATAGTACCTTTTAAATAATATTCTGCTGAACTTGAATCACCAAACTGCAATGTAGTACATCTAGAGTACTTAAAACTAACAAAAGATAAAACATTACAAACTAATCCACATTTAGGGCTTATCCCTGAACAGTAGCAGAACAATATGGGGTTTTGTTTTTCATGGGTGTAAAACTCCAGACTGCTACTTTTGTTCAACTTGTGTCACCATTCACCTTGCTAAGAACTATGAGAAGACAACATATTGGATAAAATCAGCCTCTTTATTGAAGATTGACCATTTAAAACTAGTCCTTATTAACCTAAAGCCTCATGTACATTCTATTTGTTAGTATTAAGCAGAACTTATGTAGAAGCATGATTTAATTTAAAGTTCAGACTATAATGCAGTCAGTGGTGCTGCTTTCTAATGGTACACGAGAACAATGAAAATTAAAATTAACTTTGTTTTGAAGGCTCAATTTTACAATTAGAAGAGTAAATGACAAAAGACCAGATATCTCTTATCGTTTGTGTTTTAATAACATGTTAAATAAGTGTTAATTCAATATTTCTTTCTTCTCCCACATGCTTCGGATTCCTTAGTGATGAGGATGCCTCCTACTCTAATGTTCAACCCATCATTCCTGCTGATCTGATGTCTGTCAAAGAGATCCTGAACATGAACAGCTTACCCCGCCACAGGACTTGGTAAGACAGGATTTCAGCCATGTTTGTATATGCGGTATGTTCTGTTGACAATTCAGCCTAGAGTGACATCATAGATATAAAAGCAAACACTGCTGTCTGCATCTAGTGACGCATTTCTCAATTACTTTTACAACACAGAGGGCTGCAAGTCCCTTCAGGTCCTCAATTGTAACAAATCTTTTAGTCATGCCCTAGAAGGGAGACAATATGCTCTCATGTTGTTTGAGAACACAACAGTAATTGCATAATAACATCTGTGATACTTTTGTATAGTGTAATAACAGCTACAGGAACAGATCAGTAAATTAGAGTAGAATCAAAAATATAATTTTAGTAATTTAATTCAAAAATTAAAACTCAAAGAGTTTCCACCCATTAGTATTTTGTGACTCTATTAATCTTGATTATCATGGATTACTGAAAACCTAACATCCACTTTCCAAGGAAATGTGCCTCTGCTGAGGAGGTCAGCAAACCCACAGTGCTTAAGATTTGCTCCAACAGATATGCTTTGTAGGCTTCATTGATTTGAAAATTTTTAACAATACGCCATAGATTGCTGTGTGATTTTAGTGAGGTGAACGAGTTGACCAGTCAAGTACAATGACCCCGTGAACCATAGGTCAGATAGGGGAACATTAGGCAGTGTGTCCTGATTCTCATGACTAAGATATTTTTTTTCAGTTTCTCATGGGGTCAGAATCATTGTTTATAAAATGGCAAAAAAAAAAAAATTAAATTAAATAAAAAATACTCATACTGAATTAAAGACTGAGTCCACCCCCTTTCTTTTGAGTACTTCCTCTCTAATATGATGTATGCATCCTCTAATGCTCTTCCCATCAGTCAGATCTCACTTTTATATCCTTCATCTTGTCACTTTAAAGAAAAAAGAAGAGGGTCAAGTTCTACGCACACTTTGCCCTGCAAGTCAGTTCAGAGTAAAAGCTTTTAAAGTCTCATCCGACAATGGAAATCAGGGCTTCTTCCTCATCTCATTCATCCATGTCTATAAAGGCCAGCTGGTGCCCTTCAGTTGCTGTTCTAAAGAATGTCACACTAGTAATGAGCCATAATCACTCAAGTGTGTCATACAGCAGAAGCTTTGTCTCCATTTCATACAGAGGAAGAGGAGAAGGAAGCATCTGCAAAATGGTACAGAGTTTTATCAGCTGTTTTTTCTGATAGTTAACATAATATTAATGATATTCTGGATAATCAATGTGGCATTACTAAAAAAAGAGCAAAATAAAGCAATTTTAGGCACAGACGTCTAGGAAGAATATCCTAAATCTTATTTTGCATCAAAATGTGTATTTCAGAGCTTTTTTCCCCCTAATCTGGACATTTAATTATTCTCTTTTTATTTAATTACATTTTTCTTTTTTTTTAATTCTATTTTTTAGCATTATTTACTCCAGGCATATTATCAGAAAAGCTTAATAATTCCTGCAGTTATATATGTTTACAATTGGTGATCCAAGTTGTGAAGTGTGTTGTAAATCTAAGCTTCGACATCCGGTTTACTTGACAACATTTCCACTTTCAGGGAGTCATCACCAGGTTTGATGACACTTAAGGACTTTTGTAAAAGACTTGTTTTTACAACCCAAACAAGCTAAAGTATTTTCCAGCAGAAGAACAGTAGTATCATGCTGGTTACCAGATGTAATTTGCTACCAGAGCATGTAGTCTAAAGTATTAGTGAATAGTAATCTAGGAGCACTTTAACGGCATGTAGTGTAGAGCTATCCTTTACTCTGCGAGTGTCTCCTGATCATGTTGCCAGAACAGGATTACTGTTCAGCTGTCAGAAAGAGGATGTCACATCTAAAAATAAGCCCCAGAAAGGAGAGGTTTAGGTCACAGAGAACAGAAGTAAGAGAATTGTTGCTTCTGGTGAGTTGATTTGCTTTATCAAAATCCCTCTCTTACTGTAAGGGCACCTTGTTTCGTCTGGGTCACGCCGCATCCGTCTTGAGATTTAATAACTTCTTCACATTTGGAGGCTTAACTGCAGGAGCAGCTATTTTGTTGTCTTCTAATACATCCAGAATGTGATTACACTTGTCAAAACATCTCTGACATCTCTAGGTTGTTGACTTTGTCAGCAGTGTAAATTGGAACATTAAAATATTTTTTCCCTATTTCCCCCGCCAATTTGGGGTGGAGAGGATAGAAAAGTAGTAAAAGAAAGTTTGATTTCATATATTAACTACCAGTAATATTGAAAAATATTAGGAAAAACACCTATAGAACCTACCTGACAACACAAAGTACTCAAAAATAACTGAAAAAGAAACAGCATGTATTTATCTGAAGCTCAAGAACACATTAATTAATTTAGAAATGGTTACAAAATGACTCCAGTCACCAATGATGAGAACCTTCATCCATAAATACAGCAAACCCTAAGTTTTCTTGCATTAGTGTGGGTCTTGTTTTTCTCATTGTAATTTATTTAGCATTATCTTAATTTTCATTTCAAAGAAGCCCCATCAAAGGAATATTTGTTACCACAGACAAAATCCATTTATCCATCTACTGCAAAACAAATGTAGCACAAAGCCCTGTTTGAATTTTGCCAGAAAATATCTTGATAATCCCCAAGACATTTTGCAAATGTAAAAACAGAAGACATCTGAATGGGGACACTGTTTTTTTTTCTGTCCCTGTAAATGGAAAGTATGGTGACTACTTAGACAAAATTACAGTTGATGTGAAATAAAGGGGAGACTCTAGTTATGCCAAAGCAGCATGAATGGGTCCTACCCAATTTACCATCTCACATCTCTATGTGCTCTCTTCCTTAAACTTCAATATTATCAGCCAATAGCCCTTTTCATTTTCTGTGTACAATTAATCCAACTTTACCAGGCCATTTCAGCTTTTAAATATTTTGTCTTGCTGCAATAGCACATTTGATCTAAACCAGATGGTAGATTTATTTTTAATAAGTTATCACAATGATGATAACTTAATAAGTTATCTTCAAGATGTTTCTCAGACATCTTGATGAATTCAGCATGGGTTGAAACTTCAGCACAAAGAGATGGAAATCCACTAATGTAGAGTATGATTAACTCCTGCAGGTTTAGAGCTAAAAGATGGCGTTGAAAGCTTTTGAATAGTGGAACACTATTACTTTGGCTATGCCAAAGGATTTGAGAGAGTGACATTCATTTTAATTTGCGTAGAAGAGAATCTGGGATTTGGTGGTTTTCCAACAAAATTGTCTACATACATATTTTAGGATGAGATGCAATTTCAGCAACAGCTCATGTTAAAATGACATTACGAGATTCAGTGTTTTATCCCCTCAAAGCTTAACATATTTGAGCTAAAATATATCAAAAACACTGGCAAACACTATATCATCAAGTGAATTCACAAATTAAAGCTGTGTTTTGAGCACCTCGATGTGTATATGATTCTAAGCATGTGCATTTATTTGCATATTCATTCATCCAGTTTATGAATTTTACAGAAAATTACAACCATTTGGGGTCCATTATTTCTACTCTACTGGCTATCAAGGCAAAGGGAAGAGATTATCTGAATACTGAAGTTCCAGTCTCTGCTGCTGCAATGCATTTGTTTGTGAAGTAGGTTCTGAAATAATTAAGCTCTTGGGACTGTCAATCAAAAATGAGAAAAAATATCCCTGTTTAGGGGCAACTATTAAAATGTCTAAAAAATACAGGGAAAGTCCATGATTGTGGGTGAAGCATGTTTAAAACCATCCATCTGGATGAACTATACTATACACATGATATGTTGGATGAAACATAATATAGAAATATTCACAACTACAACAAGCTATGCACATGTGAATTGATTCTCTTTCAAAAGCAAGGAAACAGTAGAGCAAGCACAGATAAAGTTTTCACCAGCTATGCTTTTTATGGTAGCAGGCAGCTCATCTTTTTAAATTCAAACAAATCAGCAGAGGCAGCTGGGTTTGATTTTCCTGTCCTGAAAGAGTAACATTTAACTCCCTTTTGAACATGGGAGCAAATCGCGCTCATTATACAAAACGACAGAAGCACAAAGCAACAAACCCCAATGGTTGACCCTGAGCTTTTGAAAGAGCTATAAAAGAAAATTAACATTTGTTTAAATAAACTGGGAGAGAATTAAATGTCTGCAGTCAGAAAAATGATCAGTGGTACCTTGCAATTGGTGCACAATCTGCTGCTGCTACTTTGCCAAAGAAAAAAAAAAAGAAAAAAAAAAAAAGTTAGGTAATGCAGGTAAAAAAACCACTAAGGCGTATTGCTGTTTTCCCTTGGTGTCAGTTATACTTTGTTATAACTTATTAAAACAATATGCAAGTAATAATAAGAAAATTTTTTAATTTTCCTTTGTGTTAGGGAAGTTCTGCAAGAAACAATGGCTGCAGATGAAGAGTACCACAGAGAGAAGTGGACTCGCTTTGGCAATGAGGCGGAGAGGACTGAGATAGATGTGATAAGGAACCAGCATCTGTTGCGCAATCGTGTTGACAAAATGGCGCTCCGCAGACAGGTAGAAAGATGTGCACCTGTGTGTGCTGGGGGGGCAGGGGGTGTTTGAGTGGATGGAAGAGTATAACAGGGAGTCTAAGAATCTCTCCACCCCCTCCCCCCGGACACACTTCTTCATATAACAAGAAGTTTGTGCCCCCCCCACCCCCCCCCCCCCACCCCCCCACTCACACACATCGTTCCACCAGACAGCCAGAGTCTAACTCTCCCTATTTGTAATCCAAACGGGGGGCCCAGAAAATGTTTGGAAACCAGTGGGGGGGCCCAGGAGAAAAAGTTAGGGAACCACTAGTTTATTTAGAGATGATAAAGGGTTACCTAAAAACCCTGCCACAGTTTCTGGAATTTTAATTATTGTAATTATTATATTCCTTCTACTTCATAATGATGAACTACTCTGTATTGCTCTATAACATATTTAATCACATAAAATCTGAGTAAAATACATTAAAGTTTGTAGTTATAACCTGAAAAAATTGTAAAAATGCTCATGAGGTATGAATACTTTTGCAATAAACAGAAAACTCAAAAGATCGTCGCATTTAAAAAGCACTACAGATGTTAGTTTTTTCACTATGTAGAAGGAATGAAAAACAGAGCCTAACATTTTAATGAACATTCACATTTCTTCACAATGTTTATTTTTTATACCTTAATCTCTTACTTTCTTGTTGTCTTTTCTAACAAATACAAAGTTTGTCATGCTTCATTTCATTTTCCTGTTCCACAGAATATATTCGTTTCTTAAAATACTGTCTATCATCTGCATTTCAGGCAGAAAATAAGAAGTCTGCCCATATGAACTACTTGGAGAGACTGAGTCAGAAAGCTCCAGATTTCAGTATCCCTCTGAGAGCTCATACAGTCTGGGAGGGAATGACTGTGATACTGTCTTGCAGTGTCCGGGGTTGCCCACCCCCAAAGATTCAGTGGTATGAATGAGCATCTGTCTGTTCTGCACGTCATTTCTATGGCTTTAGATAATATACTGAGTGGTTTTTTTTGAGACATTACCAAATTTGAGTTGTCTTAGTCATCCTATCTATGACTGGACTGTCAAATCCGTCACTTGAAGCCGATGGCAAAATGCAAATGAGAAGCAACATTTCTGGTCAAAGTATTTGACCTCGGATCCACTCCCCTCTCAGTGTGCATACTTTTTAAATATAGATAGAATTGTAGTAGGAAATAAGATGTCTTAATGTTATGTATATATACAGTTTTTTAAAGGGCCTTATTTGCCAAAATAAATAATGTGTTTTCTACTGCAAAAGCTAATGAAATGTGGTTTTTGGTGCTCATGCAATATAATATAAAGTCATGAGAAAACTGCTGTTGGCTGTGTAACCATCAGTGGCATACATTCATAACAGTCAAATACGAATAAAAAAAAAAAAATAGAAATGACCTTCAGCATGTGGCCGAAAAGTGAAGACATTTTCTTCCCAAGCTGAGGTCCCAGAGCTAAATATTGCACCGTGTAATAATATAAAATTACTCGAGCAAATTCAGGAAGTTTGCCAAACTGTTGACCCTGAGACCTGAGTTGCTGTGAGACTAGGTGATGAAAGGGTTGAGGATATTTAGTATGCATGAACACTGAGATCAAGATAACCTGTGGCTCCTGAGTTTAACTAACCCATATGGGACCCATCAAGCCCAATGAGCTGCAAAGGTCTGTGCTCAACAAAACTCGGCACATGAGAGAATGAAAGATCAAAGGCTTGCCTTCTGCTGTGTACAGTCGTCCAAACTTTACGTTGATGTAGAACGTTAAAAACAAGTAATCAGTAAGCTAACTAGAGAATGTAGCTTTTGTTTTCCAAGGAAAATGCATGCATGACTGTCATATCAACACAGACTATTTACTTATTCTTCAGGTACAAAGACGGTGAACCACTAATAATATCTTCCCAACCATGGAATTACAGCCTCCAACAAAATTTTGGCCTCAGTTTACTGGAGATCAGAAGGTAGGTCCAAGATTAAAAGTGTTATTAATGCTGAAAATATTTGCATAGAAAGTTTTTTGTGAAGGTGGACGTAAATGGATGAAATCAAAATTGAGCAAGGCAAGATATTCTGCAAGGTGCGGCTGGCAAAATGAAATAAATTATATTTTTTCCCCTTGGGGTTTGTTTTTTATTTATATGAACGACCCATTTGAGCTAGAGAACTACATGTGGAATAAACAGTTTTTTGTGGTCAAACATTTACAATGCATTCTTTACTCTTCAAAAGGTGCTCTCTGGCAGATGCTGGAGAGTATAAAGTGGTTGCCAAGAGCGCCTTGGGTGAAGCAACGACATTTGGAACCTTAGTAGTAAACTGTGAGTGATATTATACATATTATACAAGTTATATTTTGCTCTAAACCATTATGATAACCAAGATGGATCCTGAGATAATGAAGAGTTCACTGTCAGGCTTTATATTCGTTATGAGGCACTGGAAAACTGATTTGGTAAATAGAAAGTTTTTTGTGAAGGTGGACGTAAATGGATGAAATCAAAATTGAGCAAGGCAAGATATCAAGCAAATAAATATTCAGATTCGCAACAAAGTGAAATATCTACAGACAAATTCAGTGCACATGTCGCTGCTTTCATAAAATCATCCAGTCATGAGTATCAACAGCTCTGCATTGCACAAATATTAAATTAAAAACACATACTGTACCTACTTAGTTATATATTGACAACACTGCCTCCTAGTGGTTGCGTGTCAGCTGTAAAATATTCAAAAATAAACACAAGTGCATTTTAATAAATGCAAAAACCTGAATTTATAAGAAACTCATTTATAAATATATTGAAATTTTTTAAATAGAGGATATTTTCTGTATCGATATTTTAAAACAAACAGAACTAAGTGTTTTTTTCTTGTCATTTTAAATTTTGCAATGACTTACAGCTGACGAAAACCTCAAATGCAGTTTCTGAGAAAATTATAGTACTACATAAAACAATTTATATTGCAGAAATGTTCCTTAGTCTTGTTATGACTTACATAACCATGAGGAAGCAAACTGATTTGATAGTTGTTCAGCAGGCAGACACTGATACCCTCCATAAAAAGAATAAGCCACAAAAAGTTATTGTTATAGAAGCTGGCTGTTTACAGTATGATGTATCCAAAAATGGAAATTTGAGTAGAAGGAAAAAGTTGTGCAGCCTTGAGAGAATTGTCAAGCAATATTTAGGGGATTTTCATAAAAAGTATACTTTTTCAGGAGAGGTTCTACAAATTTTTGTGTGCAAAGAAATGCTTGAACCAAGGAAAACGTCTCTAGAGTGCATATAAAGCAAATCACAGCAGCAAAATAATTTGTTTGTTTTTTTTTTGGACACACTGATTTTTGGGTGGTGGTATTTGTTGTGAGCCATAGTAACCATGACAACAGAAAAGCAATTAAAACATCTCTTTCTGTATCTTAGTGAGTTTTACTCCGAGTTGGATTATTGAAATAAATGCAGTTCATCTGATTTTCAAATTTATTAAGATGAACACAGAATATTCTGTCCATGAATAGATTATTGTGGGTAAGCAAACTGTGAACACAGGTTTTAGTCAAACAGACAACTTCTAATCAAGCTTTTAGCTTAAGTAGAAACCACAAGCGAGTCCAGGTGGGGGGGACATAAGAAGCTTAGTGCTAGAATAAACAGTGAAGATGCTCCTAGCTCTTATCAAAAACATTAAAACCACAAGAGACAGAAGATGTGCTTTAAGTGTTTCAAACAGAGAAAGTAAAACAGATAAACCCAATACTTGAGAGCATCACAAACCTAATTCAGTGGCCATTAGACACCCTTCCACCTCCCAAAAAAAAAAAAAAAACAGCAGGCTAGACTTTCTTACTATAATTATTGTGAAATAATAGGAAGCTGGTTTAAACCTGAACGAAACAAGCGGTCAAAACGGAGCAAGATTATGAAAAGCATCTCAAGAATTCAAAATGCACTAAAGTCAAAATGACGACGAACTAACGGGTCCTGCCACCAATAAACAACCGCTTTCACTCAAAGCAACAGCATGGATGTATGGGGATGTTATAGAAAGGACAGATCAAATCAAATATTTGGGTATTTGGTTTGATTAAAAAAAAAACTTACATGGAAAATATATGTAGGTAAATTAATTTAAAAAAGTAAAAAATTAAATTAAATATTATGAGATGTTTGAGAGGCAAAGAATGGGGAGCAGATAGAAAAGCATTAAAGACAATTTACATCGGACTAATTAGATCAAATTTTGATTATGGTTGTATTTTACATAATTCAGCTTCAAGTAGTTTATTAGAAAAAATAAAATACAATATCAGGCATTAAGACTTTGTTGCGAGCAATGAGAACCACTCCAGTTTTAGCTCTACAGGTTGAGATGTTTGAGATGCCATTGGAGCTTAGGAGAGGACAATTAGCCATAATTTACTGGGCAAATATTAAAGGACATAATAAAGCTCATCCTCCACATGTTATGCTGCAACCTCGTCAAGAAAAAGAAAAGCAGCAAATTAATAGTTTTGGATCGACAATTTTAAATAAAGTAAAAGATATTGGAATAGATAACTTTCTAATTAGTTCTGGATGTTTTTAGCAGTATTTTTACTTTTCTAAGAAGAACGGGTGTTATGGGGAGATTATACTAGTTAAGCGTTGGATCCATATTCCAATCTGGAAGGTGGGGGTAATGCACCTATAAGTTGTTTGCCAACAGCAATAAAAAAGGAGGAGGAGGAAGAAGAAGAAGAACAGCATGGACAACAAAAAAAGGAGTATTAACTCACAGGTGAACACAATTTAGCCGTAATCAGGCAGTCCACCTGCTTTTGGTATCCTAGGAAATTGACCTCCTTTCATGTTCAGGTTAGTGGTGTATCAGATCTTATTCAGTACTTCTGATTCATGAAGCCATAAAACTGGAATGAATAAGACCTAAGTGACATTTGCTGTGCTTTAGATGTTCTTGGTTATTTTAGGACTTCCTGGATGAAACATTTATGCTGTCAGAGTAATTTTGATTGGCTAGAAATTTATGAAAAGCTTCACTTCTATTTTATGTTTTCTTCAGTGGGGAAAAATGGTTCTCACTATTTTTCTAGTGTTCCAAAAACTTAAAAGATGCCTTATATCCTTTTCCAGACTTATATATGATAATGTAGTGCAATTTAACACTTTGTCCCAAAACAACAAGGGGAGTAATTATATTTTAAGCAAATGACCAGGGTAGTTTGGCTGGTGTTTTCTTTAAAGGAATGAAATCTTCATTTTAAAAAAAGATTTTTGTATTTACTTATTTTATTTTTGTCTGATTGATGAACATTGATGTCACTTTACGCGGAATCCGAAACATTTAGGTTCAACAAAAAGGCTAAAATAGAAATCATCTGTAAGAGGGAACTACTTCTTTACAGCATTGTGAATATCTTATTCAACTATTCAAGGTGTGTACTCTTTGGGTATATTTTAAATATCTGTTTTATTTTTTAAAAGAACCTCAGTTACAGAGAATATTCTATGTTTTCTGCAAATGTGGCACTGCCCAGTTTTATTTGCCTCCCTGTTTTTGCTACCTTCTCCTTCGTTTTTACAATGTTCTTCCTGATGTCTCTTTCTATTTTTTAACCTCCCCTCCTTTTTTTTAATCTGTCCTGCTCTGCTACTTTGTGATTCAGCATATCATGGAGCCATGGCTGGTTCAGAGTGCTCGCAGACCACCGGTAAGTTTCAAACCAGGGCCTAATAAAAAGTGTCCCCTTTCATTTTCTCTGCCACACTTTGAAGCTCCCCTTTTTTCTTCTGTGAAGGAGGGAGGTCTGGGTGGCTTTGAAAACTGTGGCATGACACTCAGCAGTACTGTGTAACGTGCTTCCTCAAGGAAGATATGGTTGGATAGAAAGGGTGCAGTGCATCGCTGGTGTTTGTTTATCGTCGGATTTATGTTTCTCCGTGGGCGTTTGTGGATGTAAGGGTGTTAATTAGATATGAGTCGGTTGCTGCAGGGAAAAAATGACTTGCTCATATCTAAGCAGAAATGACAGTCATGTATATTTCATCTCGGCAGCAGCAGGAGATTTATCCCATTTTGCTCCCAGCTCTTGTAGTATTTGACCTATATAGCCTCAACCATGTGTGGGGATCAGCAATTTTTGGCCAAAATGTACAGTTCATTGATTTATATTGCTGTTTCTACAATAATAACAAGGCTGCCCTCTCATTAGAATTGATTGATTGTTCATAATGTTTGACAAGGATGTCCTGTGAATGTATGTAGAATAAAGGCAGAAATATATCGGAAACAAAACTTTGAGTAATGTAGTCATACATAATTGGTACTTTAGAGTTCGGCTTTAATGTGGAAGCCGGATACTTTAATCAGCTAGATTTTCATTCCATAATATAGTTTCCAAGTCCTTCAAAAATAAGAATAATCTAGGCAAGTCTGGAGTTATTAGAAACAAATAGAATATGTTTTCCATTCATATTATGTCTATTCAGAGACAACATAAATATCAAATCTGGGATGTGCTTGATTTGCAACTTTGAGTGTGCTGAAATGTAATTTCATTTAGGCATTGCATTTCATTTAGTAAGCAGTTTCCCCTAATCTTTTGGCGTACATCTAAAATAGTTTAATTAGGCCAGGATTTGTTTGTAGGCGTAAAATTAGATTTTAAATGTATATTTATAAAGTTTTTGTCATTTTACATGATTTTAAATAGGAAAAATCCCTGAAAATGCATACAAATGCATATCAAATTATGCGATTTAATCTAGTTTACAATAGTATGTTCCCAGAAGCTCTCTCTCTACAATCAGTACATTCCCCAGAGTAAGAAATCAGATGATCATTTTGAATGAAGTTTTATCAGCATCTAGGAGAAGCTCATCGTAGAAAATATCCTGTAGAGTTGCATGCCCTCTTTTTTATCTAAATGATACTTGATTATCTCATGAGAAGATGATTGTTTTCTTCAGCGTGAATCAGCCAATAAACAAAAGTGCAACTGTGGCAAATTTATCTTTGTCATCCTGTCTTCGAGGGTTTGAATGATGTCAAGCAGATATATATTTTAACTTAACGGTGATTTAGCTTAGCGGAATATAATTATCATATGAAACATTTTACTGTCTGTTTGTGACAGATTCACTCCAGACAACCAGATTTGACAAGTTGCTTGAAACACACGTTGGTCATGCCCAGATTTTATGGATTGATGCCTTGGTAAGCAAGGAAATGACTGATGGCAGAAGGGAAATGCTCACTTTCAAAATGTGCCACATTTTCAGATTTACTGTTGTTTTATGTAGTGTTCCCACAGGCTGCTTCATGTGGAGATCTTTTGTGTTTGGGGTCTTTTGTATGAAGGTTTTTTTTTTTTCTTATGGTTATACCACTCAGCATAAAAATATCTTTTTTTAATTAGCTAAAAATCCACTGGTTTTCTTTCATATCCTTCTATTTCTGATGCTGAAGAAGCTGGGTGTGTTCCCTCCTGACTTCTAACTAGTTGATATCTTTGCACACATCAGTTTTGATGGCAGAATGACAGAATGCACCTATGTTTCTCATCATCAGGATCCTTTCCTGTAGTTCAATCAGTTCAGAACAAGTTCAAAAGAGCAATCACTCAAAATATTATCCTTTGTTTTCCTTCCCATCTCTCTTTTTTTTATTACATTTTTATGACATCGCACTGCTTGACCTTCTTCTTCTTCTGGCTGTTCTAGGCTTGCAGCAACAAAAAGAAGCCCAGTTTGACATTTCCTTTCCACCTACCTGGGTAAAGGAGGGCAGTGGCCTCTCCCTGCAATGTACCTTCACATCAGACCTGCTTCCTTTCCAGCAGGACGTCCTCTGGTTCAGAGATGGTAGTGCAACTGAAGTCGCTTGTGGCACATTTTTGGCAATTTAAATATGGTACACTTCTGACACTCAACCATGCTGTCATCCTCCAGGCATACAGTTGCAGCAGTCCAGCAATATGGACATTAAGACATTTGACAATAAATCCATCATCACTATGACGGCTGCGTACAAGGAGAATGAAGGTGTTTATAGTGCCAGACTGAGGACCAGGGATGGAATTGAGGAACACATGGCTTTTGTCTACCTTGAAGGTGAGAAATAAGATGAAGGAGGTGGTCATAGTTTTACAAATTAGTTTCACTTTGCATTGATTAAAAAAGTGACTTGCAAGAGTGCTCATACCACCTTGAATCTTTTTGCGTTTTGTCACATAACCACAAAAAAACACAAAGCAAACATTTTATTGGAATACACTTTTTTCAGTTTTACTTAAGTGAACCAGAAATGTGAGACATGCATTTTAAAACAATCTACATGTTAAACGATGTTTTCTATGCGGAAGAGACCAAAATGTTGCTTTTTGACCAATTTATAAAATTCTATATATAAAATTGTATTATGACAAGTTGTGCAAAAGTTCATCAGGTGTGAATACCTTTGCAAATGTCTAGGGTCACAGTATTGTATAATATTTAAAATTTAACCTGTCCAACCAATTCTTTTTAAAGATGTTTTGGTATGAATCATTAAAAGCTTTCAATTCTGGCCTTCACTGTTACATCTTCCTGTAAAATTTAAGAACACTGCCAGTTTAGTTTTTTTCCTTTGTCCATTAAATATTTTGTAAAAAAAAAAAAAAAAAAAAGAATAGGAAAGACCAAATTGTAAAACAAACAACATTCTAGTTTGTGATTTTTCTACCCAGTTTTACTTTCAGGGTCTTCTAAGTCTCTCCAGTAATGCCAGGGGGCTCATGGAAACTACCTCAAGCCTCTCAAAAACTTGGAGCCCAGATTGCTTTTGCAGAGTCAAACTCGATGTTTTTCAAACTGATGGGAGTCACCTTTAGAGCTTGGAGTGTAGAATCATCATTTGCTGTCCCATCCTAGATAAATAGTGTTTGAGCAACCTCGCCTCCTCCAAACACTAGTCGTCGTCACCAAATTCTAGTTTTGCTTTCATTTCCTGTCAGCAAACAGCAGTGATTCATACACTGAAATTGCACCATCAATCAAACTGTTCTGCAGCGGAGAGCTTGTTAACTTCATTCTGTGGAACTATATGGTCTTCATGGACTGCAGTTTTACCTCTGACACGGCATCTGCAGAATGTATACAAACCACTTGGAAAAATGCTCAGCTTTGTGAGGATGCTTGGCTCATGTTTATTTTTCATTGTGATGAAAGTGTGTGTGCCTCAGAAGGAGTTTGATATGCTTTGCATCATTCATGAACTTTGTGTGTACAACATATGACTCCAAATACAGATATAGCTTTCTGCAAAGCTTCAGTTATAATCTTGTCTCAGGCCTTGGTTGCAAACATTAAAGACTAGATTCTTTGTAACAGTAACTAATTAGTAAGTCTTCTAACGTCTCTGCAAGTAAGCTTCCTGATTAATTCAGTTGTCATATTTGCATTACAATCGTGTATAGCATTGCACAAAAAAATAAATTATTGGAGGTCTAAGGGATAAAAACAGATGCACGTGATGGCGACTTCTTTCGGTAGTTTAACTATATATTTCTAGCATGAGAGACCGGTTTGGAAACGTCTATTTCTTCAATCCTTCAAAAAAAGACAGATTTTCTATGTGTTTTTGTAGCTTCTCTTTGTCGTTGTTTAAGTTACAGCATGCATGTTTGATCTAGATTCTTTGGTTATTTTTACAGCTTATGTAAGACCAAAAGTTAACCAATAAAAAAGTTTAGATTAAGACTTTTTCTGATAAGTAAACGTTCCATTTTTTTTCTCTTTTGTATTTATCGCATCCACCATCTTTCCTTAATAATTAAGTGTTGGATTTTTTTTGTCCTAACTTTCAGCATTCTTTTTTGACTCATTATTGTTCTCACTCAGATGGGTCGGCTGCAGTGCCGGGAGGTCCTGCATCTCCTTTGGCAGTGGAGGTGTCCGATGTCAACAAGGACTACGTCTTTCTGACCTGGCAGCCGCCCAGTGCTGATGGCGAATCACCTGTGGAGGGCTATTATGTGGAGAGGTGAGAATCAGTCTGACCTAACCTGTACGTCAGATTTGTTCTGCACTTAAAAGATTTATAAATCGCAGATTAAAATTTAAGTTAAGTCTTGGCAAAAGAGACCCTTTTAAAAGTTCAATGCTCCACTCAATTTTTGCTGCCCAGTAAGTTCAGACATTTAACTCAGTACTACTTAATTTTATCACTGTTGGCAGTAATAGTAGCCAAGTGTGAGAATAATTACACTATGTTTCTTTTTTTTATTATCTTCTGAAATGTCTTCCATTTGTCAGATCAGGAACATTTACAAACAGTAAAATTTTTAATTTACAGACTTTTTCAGGGATGCTTGACTCTGATTTCGAATCAGGTAGTAATGAAAAGTTTGTCTCTTTTCCGAGAGCCGGCTCCTTTAGCACAACTCTCAAAGTAGAGCTAGCTCTTTTGGCTCCGAAATGACTCAATTTATTGTCATCTGTAGCCTCATATTTTAACTTAAATAACAATGTGTTCTACGTTGATAAATCACTTTACATTCGATATTTTTATGAGAAGCTGTTTACTTGCCTAATTGCCTAATTTGTGTTATGTTACAAAGGCAGGTATTTTTCCTTTTGTGTAATATTTTGATCAAACTTTTAGTTTTTTTAACACAATTTTTTTTTAACAAAACTTTGCAAACAACTGCTGCATTTTTTATGCAACCATGCACTAGATGAAAATTTTACATTTTGTCTTTGCATTTTTATTTATTATTTATTTTTTTACCTGTGATTGTTTCATTATTTTCTGCATCTGTCTCAGAACTGCAGTCAGAGAGAAACATCTCCACAGGGGTTGTCATATGCACTGGCAAATCACAGCAGGCTGCTGTCTGTGTGTTTCAGGCAGGAATGACTTTTGTGTGACCAACATAAAAGCCTATTTGGTAGAGAAATGAACTGATAGTTGTCATCGGAGGTTCACTCATATGCAGAAAAAATTATTCCTTTCTGCTTTGCTCCAAGACTATTTGTACCATTTTTGTCTGGCTTAGTAGCTGCATTCAATCATTCAATACAATTTATATTCATGAAATAAAATGCAGGATTTAATGTAGTAATAAAGACTACAGAACACAAGTTGAGCAGATGAACAAGTTAAAAACAGATGAGAGTTGGCGCAGAGTCTTGAATGATGCCCGCTGGTTTAATCTCCTTCAGTTTTAGAATAAAAGAGGCTTGTTGCTCTCCCAAAAATGCTCCTGAAAATATTCTTTCTCCAAAGCTGCACAGTCCTGCTGGTTCAAAGGACAATTCTGTGCAGCTTTGTCTACATTTTCACTCTGACATACACCACCATCTTCAGGACCTCATATAAAGAAGTGTGTGCTCTCCTTATTAAGTCTTTAATAATTCACTAAGCACATGTGGACTTTCATTAAGCTGTGTAATCACCTCAAGAACCTCTGAAAGAATTGAAATCCACTGGCATCCTGGTATGAGTCTCTCTGATCAAACACTTTTGTTTTGGGAGTAACAACCAATCAAACAACATAAAACTATAAATGAATATCTTTTTTCCTACTTGGTATTGATTTGTTCTCCGTTAGGAGTTACATTTATATTTAAAACATTAAACCTTTATAGTTGCTATGAAGATTGACATTATCATGAAGAAAGAGAAACACAATTTCGATTCCATTGTCTTTCCTGCACATGATTCAAATTGACAACAAAGTATACAAAATTATCTTAAATTATTTGTAAAACGAAAGGTGAAAAGACAACAAGTTGAAGACATTCATCCATGTCCAAATCTGCCATTAAATTGGTTAAGGATGATCAGTTAGGGGTAACTAAAATTGAATTTCACTGTGTTAGCAAGGGATAAATTTAGGCAGGACATACTGGCTAAAAGCAAATGACTTTCAATGCATTTTTTTAGTACCTAAATAACATTTGTGAACAAAGCATAACGAAGACAAATGAACACAGCAGACAGGTAAGAGAGCGAAAATCCACCATCTCAAAATGAATGCAGAATAATAATAAAACTGCAAACCCAAGACATGGGTTGACTTAAGGCTTACCTTAAGTCAACTATTACAACATCTGCACCTTTTGAACTAATTTTGATCGATTATCTTCATCTAGAGAGAAGTAAAGGTGGAGTAGAGTACATTCTTGTAATAGTAGATCATTTTACTAAGTTTGCGCAGGCTTATGCAACATCTAACAAGTCTGGAAAGACAGCTGCACGCAAAATCTTTGACGACTTTATTCTGCGATTCGGATACCCTGCTCAAATCCATCATGATCAGGGAAGGGAATTTGAGAATGAGTTGTTCAGAAAGTTGCAAAGTTACAGTGGGATACAACATTTAAGGACAACACTTTACCATCCCCAGTCTAATCCAGCTGAACGTTTTAACAGAACTTTATTGAGCATGCTCAGAACACTGGAAGAGACACAGAAACCTAACTGGAAAGACTATTTGAACAAAGTAGTACATGTATACAACTCAACAGTGCATGAATCAACTGGCTTTTCACCTTTTTTCCCTGTTATTTGGAAAAGAGCCAATTCTACCTATTGACCTATTGTTTCCAAAAGAGCAAATGCAGTCGCAGTCTCATCAAGATTGTGCAGACAAATGGCAAAGGTCAATGCAGGAAGCTTACAGCATAGCACAAGAAAACATGAGAAAAGCAAGTAAAAGAGGACAAAAGTATTACAACAGAAAAGCCTGGAGTTCAGAACTTCAACCTGGAGACCACGTTCTTGTCCAAAACCTATCTGAAAGAGGAGGACCTGGAAAAATACGTGCTTACTGGGAAAATAAAACGCATGTTATAAAAGAAAGAAGAGGGCAAGACAGTCCAGTTTATGTGGTGACACCACTGGACGGTGAAGGGAGGGAAAGAATCCTTCATAGGAATGTCTTACTACCCTGTCTTATTGATGGACAAGACACTAAAGAACCAAAAGAAAAACACAACCAAAAGAGACAAGTAAATAGACTAACAGGCCAAACCAGAGACCAAGTTCATGAGGATTCTGACAGCTGTAGTGAGGACGAGTATTCTGTGTGGATTGCCCGTCAAAGTCGGACTACCAGTTTCAACGCAAAAGCCCCAGTCTTTCAGTCCAGATCAAGTCAAACTGCAGAAGAAACACAAACTAGAAGACTTGTACAAAGACAAAGCCAGTTTCAGGATGAGAATGATTCTGCTGACGTCAGTAATCAAGTGGAAGAAAGACATGAGGAAGGAGACATGCAAAACCAAGACACAAGTCAAAATCCGGACATGGATTCTGAAGATCAAGCACTTGAACTTGAAATGCCTGAGGAAGACATCAATGCTTCTTCGGAGGGTGATCGGGAGGTGGAAGTGGAGCAGGAGCGAAGTTTCTCAAGAACATGTCAACCAAAATCCATCTTTACATATGATGAGTTAGGAAAACCTAGTTTCATATCTTTGAATAAATAGGAATAGTATTTTGAACCGTATGTAGTTCCAGTTACAGCTCAAGTTAATTGAAACTGTTTTATTATTCATTTGGTACTAAAATATTCAGTTACAAGTAAGAGTCATTTTGACAGAAAGAAAGAAAACTACACACGCTCTATGCTCGAACTGTGGATTTTGTTTAATAAAGTTGCAGAAAAGCGAAAATCTGAGTTTTTTTTTTTTTTTAGTTCTTTTTAAGGGTGCAACACTTTTCTGTCTGAGGCAGCAACATGCAGGTGTTTTGCTGCATGCACTTCTTGGCACAGTGTTGCCTATAGTAGAAGTGACATGCTCAGCATAATCATTTCTCTAAACAGCACCACATTGGAAAAGCACTCACATAAAAAAGTCCAAGAAAGATTAGGGGTTCAAAGTAAATTCATTTTCAGGGGATAAATGTTTTAAGAATCTGGTAAATGTGTATCGGAAAAAATTGTCTTTTTAGATTTGTGTGTGCATCATGTTCGTGTTTAGTCTTGATTATGATCTCCCATCATTGTAGAAGAGAAAAACCCTCAATGTTTTCGAGTTTCATATAAGGAGAGAAAAGATGTGTTCCAGTTCCTAAGCAACCTCCTTACTCTTTTCTGAATTTGTTTTGTGAAAGTCCTCTGAATTTTTATGAAGTATTTTTTACATGACCATGACATATAATCTCAGGTTGATTTCTCCCGATTATAGAGCATGGAGGGTTTACTGATTTGCTTTGTCTTATGGATTATAAAATAATCCATAAAACATGGATTATTTTATAGTTTGTTTCTCTATAAATTGTTCACATCTCTTGTCATGTAAAGATATTTATTTATTTTTTTTCTGTACTTGCCTAAATGTTCCTGTGACTGTGATTAATCTCTTACTCTCTTATAATTTTTTTTTTTTTTAGGTGTGACCTCGGTCAGGGAGAGTGGGTGCGCTGCAATGTGGACATTAAGAAAGTATGCCACTTTCCAGTGTTTGGCCTGAAGGAGGGGGCTCTATACCAGTTCAGAGTTTGTGCTGTCAACAAAGCCGGGGTGGGACGTCCCTCCAAAGCCACAGAGCCTGTCCTCACTGCAGACCCTCTTGAATACACCAGGACAATGGGTATTACTTATGGGCTGCATGGCATTAGAAAGACATGACAATGCAATATTATATCTGGGTATTGCATTGTCAAATTCTGATTAACCCACATTTTCTTCACAAACCTCTTTGCCAAATTTTATACATGACTCAAGGTAGTCATGATTCAATTGCCATTCTCCTGACAGCTCCCAATATAAGACATTTTCATTGGATTACTCAACAGTGTAGCATGTTTTTTTGTCACTCCAGAGAACATGCCTCCAATAGTAGCATCCCTCAAGGCATTGTTTCCCATTGCACATGATCTAAAGACGCAAGGGTTGGCAATGAGATATCTAATAATGAGAAAATTTCACAAACTGATGAATGGCAAAAAAACAAAGAAAAAACCTAATATGTATAGTAATGGATAGAAATGAGCAAATTTCAGGAAGATATTTGCTCCAACAGATTTATCTCTGGTTATTTAGATTCAGCATAGCTGAATTTAGATGTTTATCCAACAAGAATGAACGGTGAAATTAAAATAAAAATTAGCTTCAACACAGTTTTAGTTCAAGGGTGTGCGCACATTTGTTAAATTCATGTGTATGAAATGGTTTGATTATAGTTATGAAAGGGAAATAAAAACTGATTCGTATTTGTGAGGGGCAAGTTGAATTCTAAGTTAAGTTCTCTCTTACATTTGTGTTTACATTTCTTGTCAATATCATAATCAAATAAAAAACAAAGAAACAAGAATTTCAAATGTGAAGTTTGGTATTTAGGTCTATGCTTCACATATCCAAATAAAAAGTTAAAGCCTTTTGTGCCTCTGCCATTAAGTCATTGTAATTGCTTGAAAACCACTATACGTTTAGAGTTGAAAGGGATTCTCCCTGAGGCTCCAATTAACCATAAATGTCCCACAGTATGGTCCTTTTGCTTTTGTGTGGAAGCTTCTGTGTGTCTTATCTTTCTCCGCCTATTTATTCAGGCTTTTGCTTTGTCTCATCGACATCTGCAGTGTGCTGCAAAGATCATCAGCAATGCATTCACGACTCTCTCCTGCTGTTTATTCACCTCATCTGCCTCAGTTGCCCTGTTACACCTGCAAAGAAATGATCAGTGCCAGAAAAAACAGATGTAGGTGTGCAGATTTAGATCTCATTCACAGCTGCAGGGTTATTTCTGCGACAGCATCTTAATATCATTGAGAAAAATGCTTTGTTTCCAAAAAGATGATTTAAAAAGCATTTCTTGGTCTTGCTAAATATTGGTTTCAGAAGGGGGTATTGGAGGGAGAATGAGATTTGTGTGTGTGTGTGTGGGGGTGTGTGTGTATGTGTAACGATGAGGACAGATGGGCTGTGGTCAGATGCCGTGGATCATTAAACACGGATGAAGGACAGACAGAAGGTTCACTCGCCTCTGGTCTTCTTTCCATCTTCCCGTCAAGCTGTTGTTCATCTTTTTTGTCTGCACCTCTAACATTTGCAAGAAAATGGTGTCATCATTACCGCTGCGTAACTCCATCACCCCTACGTCTTCTCTCATGTCTTCTCCATCTTCTCTTATCTCAGTGGTCCAAGTGGACAGAGGAAGGACCATTACCATTACAAAAGACGAACTGGAAGGTGAGAATGTTGTGTTTTTACTTTAGTTCTGATTCTGTCTCAAAAGGAGCATATCTAACACATGATTTACTTTTCACTGGAGCACACCGCCGCCCCCTCATCTGTAGGTTGCCGCAGGCTCATGGCTTTAATGCATCTCCGTATTATGTTTAACAATGAGCTGCAGTAATTGTACGGCCACAGCAATGAGCATTTGCTCCATTTGCAGCTGTGAAAGGAGCAAAACGTCACCAGTGGTCTTCCAATAAATGCACATAATGGCTCGAGGTAGAGTGAATGTCTATGAAAGGGGGCCCGATAACCTTGACTGTGTACTACACATACAGAGAATGGTGAAAGGGTGGAAGTAGATGAGGCCACCAGAAAATAACTGCAGCCTGGAGGATACAATCATACTTTTAGATTCTGCTCTATGATGGAGGCTTACAGTGGAATGCATTTCCCCAGGTGGTGAGGCTTTTAATGTAATGACTAGAACATAATTGGGAGATTAAGCTTTACTGAGATAAACTTAAAGAATTCAAACTTTCTGTTTGGTTGTGTTTGTCTTTTTTGGGGCATATTTTCTTTGCTTACTGGTTGTTATTTTTCTGTGCACATCGCTATATAGCAAAAATGCAGCACTCGCTATAATGATTGCCAATCACTATAGCTGATTTTTAATATCTTATTTTTGGAAGGTTTGGCTGCCAATACCAATTTTGGATTATTCTGATTTCTTTTCAAAATATAAAAAGATATAAGAATGGTTTGCGAAGTGCTCTTTCAAATTGAAATGCATCACATTGTCTTGTAGACAATCTTATTTCTTTTTTTATTGTAATTTTTGTGTCAGAAAAAAACACCTCTTGTATCTCTACAGTAATTGTATGTAACAAAACCTCCTGAGTCATTCTGATTACACACTGTACTGAGAAGAATTTGCTTTCCTTTTTACCTGATCAGCTTTTTTCAAATCTTTGCTCTCCTTGTGCAGAGGAGAGCTTTCTCCAGCTCTGCAAACTCTTCAGGGGAAACAAACATAGTTTCAGATGGAACAACAACAACGAACACTATTTGCCCAGACTTTCACAGTCTTTCACCGGCTTGTAGAGTCCTTGAACATTTGCTGACTCAACCTATAGAATGCTATTTGGTGCACTTGACATATAAGGAGTACAGGTTAAACTGAAGCAGAGAAGGTTTGAGTGTCTCTCCCATTGTGAGGCTGTATCAGTTCCAGCAGACGCAACATGAAGAGTTTTACAATAAGAGGAGAAAAGCTGTAACTCAGCCAACTCTTTTCATACTGACCTTGTTTTTCTCTTGTTTTCATCCTCCTCCTCCTCACTTTGCTCCGCAGGTCAGGTCAAAGCTCCTTTTCCTCCCACAGACGTCCGCGCCTGCGAGCTGAGCGACACCTACGTGGTGCTGAGCTGGACCGAGCCTGAACCCCGAGGCAGGGAACCACTGACCTTCTACGTGGAGCGGGTCGGTCCTTACACCAACGCACACCTCCCCAGACACACACAAAAAACAAGGATTCATATTTTATTAGCTCTGAAAGCAGATTAGCTGAACAGTAATTTTATTTCATATTGTGATCATTAGCTCCAGGTCATATTAATGTTTCCCAGTTTATAAGCAATCAGGAGTAAGACTTTTAAAAGACTTCTGCACAACATGTTCGTTCACTCTGTTTATTTTTCTGAGTGTAAAGCTTTTGGTCGACAACAAAGATTTCAAGAAGAAAGGGTCTCAAGAGTTGAACATTTACATTTTTTCAGTTTTGGATTGTTATGCATTTCAAGCAGGGATGCTTTCAAAGTTTTCTCTTGTAATGTGTTTGAATGACACAGAAGGGAAATAGAAAGATGATGTTTTGCTGTTTCCACAATTTACAATGCTTGTATAAGCCACGTTAGGAGCCATTTCTCTGTGTTTCTCTCCAGGTGATGGGGTATTTAATGCACAGTTTACACTGAATGCACGACCAGTCCTTAATTAACACCAGGTCATCATAGAAAGATACACACACTTCTTTCTTATTGCAAATTAGAGTGACCAAATACCTTAACATTCATACTTTTAGACTACGTCTACATGGGGAGAACATGCTAACTCTATGCAGGAAGACTCCTGGGCAAGAATTTGAAGCCAGAACCTTATTGTTGAAGGGCCACATATTTTTGTGGTTAAGAATTTGTGAATTTCAGTCCTACAGGAAAAGATCAGTTGAATTTCAGTGTCAAACACTACATCAACTGGAAAACATCAAGTAGGGTTTGATTTCTGAAATGCGAACGGAAGATTTTTCCACTGATTTTAGAGAAGGGTGTGTATAATTTTTGATATTCCTTTTTTTTTTATTAAAATACATATAAGACAGCAAAATTACATTGTTCAAAACAGATACAACTATCCTTGGAGAGAAGGCTATATCGCTTCCTATCAGAAACAAATTTCTTGGTTGAACAACAATTTAAATCTAAACCTGTCAGGGATATAAATATTTTCAGACATGTCTCTCATAAATTGTTTCATATTCATCAACTGTTCCACTTTCCAGATTAGTTAGTCCATAAAGAAAGTGCATCTTTCTTTATGGACGCTGTCATTGGACATTCTGCTCAACGTGGTATTTTATTCCAGATGTTTTATTGTAGAGTGTGAGAACATCGGAGATACCCTGTATGCAATTTGTACAAACATATAGAGCAGTAAAATTTATGTGGGATATTTAAATTCATACAACTAAGGAGAGAGCTCCAAAAATAATTTCACGTTTTACAGAAGAGGCACAAAGAGCCACAGAGGACATCAGGGAATGTATGTTAGGTTTGCCTCAGAAGGGTATGCAATTGAGTTTCTCCCAGAGATGAACTGGTGACACCTTTATGGTGTCACCTTAGACCCAGAAAAGAATAAGCAGGTATGAAAAATCAATGGATAGAGCCAGCTCTCTTTTTACAATATTTTCTCAACTATAAATTTAGGGTTTAAAGTGATGACAAAAGCAGATCAAAAATGTGAGACTGACCTGTTCTTTGCAACAATAGAGAGCGTTGGCTCCTCAATATCAACTCTGGCACTCCTGACTTCAATAATCAGAAAACTGCCACAGGAAATAGATTTTTATTGAGGCTTTATAAGTTACTGAGGTAATAAAACTGTCAAATCTCTCAAAGGCACCTGAAATTACTAAAGTCTGCAGCCTCACTTCTGCTTATATAATGAAGTGAACATTCAAATATCCTTTTTTCCCTCAAGCAAGCACTTTATAATCACTCTTCTCTTTTACCATTCCTGCTCTTTTGTTGGGATTTCTACTTACAAAACAATGACTTGGAGAAGAAAATGTGAAACCCACAGAGTAGCAACATAGAAATGCAAATAAGGAATACAAAAAGGGACCTGTTTGGTATAGCTTTAGTCTCTTGAGAAACTCTTTCAGTGATGGGTAAATAGAACTAAAAAGAACAAATTATCCACAAAGCTATTCGTCTTCATTTCAATGTGTTTTCATTTAAGGGTCTGATTGGCTGAAATACCTAAGCTATTTTTTAAATTTCCACTTTTGCTTTTTTATATATATTTACATAAAATTTCTTTGCTTGAATCAGTCCTTGGCAGGGAAAAACAGCTGGGAACTTGCCAGTCTGGACACGGTGGTGAACTCTCCCAGGTACCCAGTGTTTGATCTGGTCAAAGACAAACAGTATTGCTTCAGAGTCCGCTCCATCAACAAGTATGGTGTTAGCGACCCCTCCGACCCGAGCCCACCAATTTCCCTTGGAAAGCCACAAGGTAGGAGAAGATGAGTCCTGGTGCCCATTTATTACTTTGTGTGCTCAAAGGTCAGTTATATCATGAAGGCTAAATTCCTGAATCAGCATTTACCTCCTATTCAATGCTGCACCTGCAATAATTGTGCCAAGATACCACTGGCTTTATTATGGAATCACAATACATGTGTAAAAGAGACAAAACAGGCAGTATCTTATTAAAAAAAAAAAAAAAAATGAAAAGATGTGAAAAATATTTTTTAGCAACTCATTCCACAATGAGTTATCCACATCAAATCACCGTTACTTCAATTATCAAGTTGTCTATAATATTGGAAGATTTTGCATTCTTAAAGATGAAGCTTCTGGATGATTTAATTTCTAGGAAAGATTTGATAAAAATGCATCAGAGAACACAGAGCTGGTCGAGTGAAGATGCATGGAAAGCACACCTTCAAGAAACCATCTACACCACTATTTTTCCCTGCTAATATTCAGTCCCTGGGATCATAAATCTGTTGTTTTCAAAAAAATAATGAAATAAATAAAAATAAAAGAGAAGGGAAAGTTCAGTAACTAAATCAATGGACATAACGCAGACTCTGCCCTCAGGCAGAAGGCTGATCATTTTTGCCTTATCAGCCAACACTGAGGCAAAGACAACGGACAAGGCAATTCTCCAACAAGTCCTTCATCAAGTCTGTAAGGTTACATGCATGAAGCAGAGAAATTAAATCTTTCGCAGCCAAAAGAAAAAAAGAGGGGCTCAAGGTCTCATTGGATGAGTGTGAAAGTTGTGTCGGATGCATCTTGCATATGCAAAACGCTTAAATAACACCGGATTGTAAAAATCTGCCTTCAGGAAAATGCTTAAAAATAAACAGTAGCAGAAAAAGGTGCTTAATTGTAAACCTTCCAGTTACTGCAGCACGCTTTCATCCTGCCATAGAGCTACCATTGAATTTACACACATAAAATCAAGCATGACTACCTTCACTTTGATTTAGCTATTAAGTCTCATGTTTTGTTTTTTTTTTTTTTTTGTATTTTTGACATGCCCTAACTATTTCAGGATTCTGAATTAAATCAGATTCAAATATATGTATAAAAATAGTTTAGGATGAATTTGATACTTTCTTGAATTTTGTAGGTTAAGAAGAAATTATTCATACACTGTATAGAAATCTAAAACATCAACCTCACTTTCTCTTTCTCTAATTTATTCATCCTCATTGGAAAACAAATGATGCAATAGACTTCAATTTACAACTAATTTTTCTTTAGAAATTGTCGTGGGTATATTTCAATGAACTCATTGAACTTATTGAATGTGCCATCAGTTCATAAATTACCTCTATTTGTTTTGATGGATTGAATCTCATTTGATTCCCTTTAGCTGTGCCGCCTCCACCTCACTCAGTCATGGCCATTAGAGACACAGACACCTCGGTTCTGCTGCAGTGGCAAGAACCAAAAGACAAAGACGACATCCTGGGATATTATCTGTACTACAGTGAAGCAGGAAAACAGGAGTGGAAAACTGTCAACAACAAACCTTTAACAACAACCAGGTAAAAAAAGATTGACTTATAACGTGTCTGAATACAATTAATAAATTATTGTGATTATAACATACACTGCCGTTGATCCTTGTGAGTGTAATCCAAACATAATGTGTCTTCAGGTTTATAGTTCATGGTCTAAAGACTTGGAAGGAATATGTGTTCAGGGTGAAATCTGTGAGTCGAGCAGGAAACAGCAAATATTCAGATGAGTCTTATCCCATCCTGGTCAAATCAGCTATAAGTAAGTTCAAGAATGATTTTTGTGACGTTGCAACAGTTCCTGAAATCTTAGCAGTATGTTTTAATATTTCATTTAAAGCAAATGCATCACAAAGTCAGGCCCGGCGGCATGGGCGGGCATTGGGGGGAGACACTGTGGGCATTGCCCGCCCACAGTGTCAGCCGTGCCCCCCCTGGACTGGAAGCTGTTTGTTGTTTTTACCTATAAGTGGCCAACTCTGTTATTCCTATGCCAATTTGATACAGTAGAGGCTTCCGCACTTCCCATATCTGTGTCCTCTGTCACTGTTTTCAGCAGTTAAAACTGTTTAATCCGTTGTTAACACGTCGCAAGCTGTTTTTCCGAGCCGCCAACAAACGCAACATGAACGCTAAGACGCTCGCGCTGGGTTTACACCTGTGCGGCAGCGACGGAGACCTACTGCTGCTGTGCAGAGATGCGCAGGAGCTGCTAGAATCATGGCAGCAAATCAGCAAAACGCAAAAAACTTTGCAGTTTTTCCCCCAGATTAACCGACTGAGTTAAGTAATTCTGTTGCAGGTAATGTTAGCTACAATATGACTAGCTAATGCCAATGCAGCACTTTAAGCTTGTTGATGTTGTTGTCTATGTTCAGCTACGTAGATTCATTTTGACCCCCCAAAATAAGTCGATGCCCCCCCACCCAGTGCTGAAAAAGGTTTGAGGCTCTTTTCATTGGCATTGAAGTCATTTAACTTAGACTCTGACCCATCTGACCCAATATGTATTCACAATTTGCCTTTTAGCTTTCAGCAAACAAGTATCAGAGAATGTAAAGAGGACCTTTTTCACTTCACATGCACTTTTAGAAACCACATTGTGCTTTGACAGGTTGCATTCCATTGTAATGTTGACAGATTTGGTTCACTGCCATCAATAATCCATCACAGTCTTGCCAGTTCTGAAATATCTTAGTGGATAATAGCATTAGTCCAGTTCTTTCCAAGAAATGAATTTTTATCAAAGAGAATATGAGCTGAATAATTCCTTTAAAACTGGCACAGATGCAACAGTTTCCAATAATAGACAGAATAGCAAGCCTTCTAAGGAAGTCTTGGCATTCATGTTGCAACAACCACGTGTTAAGATACTTTCACCAATATCTTTCACCTCTAATTCTTTTGCTTGTTTGTTTTTTTTTTCCCCCCTCATTTCTGCAGATGTTCCCTCATCTCCCTCTGCGATTGCCCTGCTGTTGTGCACCGAATCAGAGATGGTTCTGGGCTGGAGGGCTCCTTCCTCTAACGGGGGAAGCTCTGTTCGCGGCTACTACCTGGACCAGAAGCAGAAGGGCATGGAGATCTGGAGAGAGGTCAACATCAAACCTGCTAAAGAGAAGCAGCTCAAGGTAGGGCTGGGGGACATGAGGCAAATCTAATATCCTGCTATATTTTTGCCATATCATGATACACGATCTATATCATGATATTCTTAAATGAGCTCCAATGTTATTTTAAACTAGACTCCTTGCAGCATGATGTCACCCACGCAAGTTTCTGCCCCCTTTTCCCTGCTAGACTTGCATGTAAGCTCATATAAAAAGGGATGCAGTGTTTTGCTATGGACTGTCTACACTATGACTAGATAACAAGGTGAGAAATAAGTTTTAACTAAGAAAAAATATAGCAAGGGAGAGGGAAGTGGGTCAGTTATGCTTGACTTTGACAAACTTAACAACTAGATGTGCTGTGGAATAAGGTGTGTTTTGGTTCAGCTTAAACATAAAAAAGCGACGAACACACAAACTGACAGAGCATCAGTAAAGCAGGTGTTTAAATTAGCTGTGTCCGCTGTGTTAGCTTGGCTAATAGCAGCGGAGGCTAATCTACCACAATGATCACTTATTAATAAAAGCAAAATACACATCAAGCCTGTAACGAACTTAATGTTATGTTCTATGTGGAGGTAATGTTTGAGTGTTTTTGGTGCTGAATCCTGACGCATAAAGTTATGTTATCAGTTGCTATGGCAACGTGTATACGTGTAAAGCCAACATGGAGAGCGAGAAAAAAAAAAAAACATAGTGGCTTTGAGTTATTTCTCCCATTGCATAGCATTAATTGAATCCTATCTACGTCCCCAGGTTTCACTTTAACGGACTAGTTCTACCGCGGCTATGAACGGATGGTGAAATAAATGTGTTGTACAACCTTTTGTGGCAATAGTTTTATAACATGTTTCGCAAATTACCTCATTTTGTTCAACATCCTCCATATAAAATCCAAACCGCTGTCAAATTATTGATTCAGCGCTGTTTCTCTTTGGAACTATACAGATTCCTCTTCAGTTACCGTCTCATTCACGGCTCGACACAAACTCTCGCTGTAACTATGTTGTTTTCTACCAATCCGCGCAGATTGGTAGAAAACAATCTGCGCGGTTGGGAGGGACGAGGTACTAGTGATGCATTCATAGGGTGTCGGATAAACCATACTCGCAGTGAATTTGACGGCAAAAGTTTATTATTTGAACGACAATTTGCGATATAGCCATATTACTCGATACATCGCCCAGCCCTAGCGCAAGATTGGCTATACCTATATTCATAGGTTGGTGAATGGTTTTCTTATTGCTATAAAACAAAACAAAATATAAAAAAAACTCTCTTCAACAACGTGAAACCTGTTACATTGACTGATGACTAATATTTTGCACATCTACCTGAATATACCATTACCATGGTGAAATGGTATAAAGAAAATAATAGGTTTCAAGGTCCAAGTAGACTTCCAAAAGGATTTTTAGTAACAGCGTTAAGGGTTTTGAGTGGACGTTCTGAATAGTAAAGTTTTTTTTTTTTTTTTTTTTTTATCCACTGTTGCTTTTCTTGCAAATAATTGGCAATATTAGCAAACCGTCATTCATTCAATCTGTCTGCATCACTAGGCAACCTAGCAGTGTCTCTGGAGACTCCTAACAAAGTAAAATCGGCATAGTGCTTCACCAAGAATACAAGAGCTCCATAATTAGATATCTTATAAATGTGTGAGATGCTGTTTTTATCTCCTGAGGAAAAAAAAATGGACAAAGCCAATTAGAATGAAAATGGCTATGCACAATAACTGACCCCTCACGTTGTGTCCTGCAGGTTTTAGGACTGGAGGTTGCGTTGTTAGAAAAAACTCATTTCAGCACTTTCATAATATGACAAGAAGCGCAATCTTTTTCCAGCATGGGGTGTTATTTTAATCAAGATGCTGATTTCTTGGAATCAAATGAATCATTTAAACATAAATTGAGCCGCTATTTTTAATCAAAACAGTTTTGCTTCTTTGGATTGGAGCTTTCCTCATGATTTAAGCCTAAAAACCTTTAATTTTCTATACATCAAGAAGAAACCTACAGTCATGGTTAGGACTGAAACGATTCGAGTACCTCGATCATTAAAACTCCTCGAGGAAAATTGATCTGCCTTGAAGCCTCTTTATATTATGTTATTATTAAGCGCACCGTGTTCCGGCCGGGACTTTATTTGCGTTCTCACTTCCGCCTGAGTTGTTGACGAAAGCTAAATGTTAGCAGCATAACGTCCAGTTTTCAAGTTCAGCCTGGGAGGATTTTATTGAGTCATGATAATGTCCGGGTTTCTGTCTTTTTCCAGGGGACCAATAAGCATCTTAAAATGACGGCAGCGATGCCTGGAGTCCGGCGGGATTATTTATACAGATAAACGGACA